>JAJOZX010009953.1:0-135000 GCA_023014485.1 Bathynomus jamesi | reverse complement strand
ACCACCTGGGAATCGAACCCGGGATCTTCCGATTGCCGGTCAGACGCGATACCATTACACCATGGACTTCACTCTTCCAAATGCCGTAATTCTTCTACATACTCGCAGAAACCAATGCCCCAAGGGGCACCTCCGCATGCCGTAACATTATATACATTCAACTGCAAAGAACACGCAGTATAAATAACGTAAAGAACGACGCTTGTATAGGAGATATTCCGCGCAAGACGAGAGAGAGAAAACGGAACAAATGAAAAAATGAAGTAACCACCTGGGAATCGAACCCGGGATCTTCCGATTGCCGGTCAGACGCGATACCATTACACCATGGACTTCACTCTTCCAAATGCCGTAATTCTTCTACATACTCGCAGAAACCAATGCCCCAAGGGGCACCTCCCGCATGCCGTAACATTATATACATTCAACTGCAAAGAACACGCAGTATAAATAACGTAAAGAACGACGCTTGTATAGGAGATATTCCGCGCAAGACGAGAGAGAGAAAACGGAACAAATGAAAAAATGAAGTAACCACCTGGGAATCGAACCCGGGATCTTCCGATTGCCGGTCAGACGCGATACCATTACACCATGGACTTCACTCTTCCAAATGCCGTAATTCTTCTACATACTCGCAGAAACCAATGCCCCAAGGGGGCACCTCCCGCATGCCGTAACATTATATACATTCAACTGCAAAGAACACGCAGTATAAATAACGTAAAGAACGACGCTTGTATAGGAGATATTCCGCGCAAGACGAGAGAGAGAAAACGGAACAAATGAAAAAATGAAGTAACCACCTGGGAATCGAACCCGGGATCTTCCGATTGCCGGTCAGACGCGATACCATTACACCATGGACTTCACTCTTCCAAATGCCGTAATTCTTCTACATACTCGCAGAAACCAATGCCCCAAGGGGGCACCTCCCGCATGCCGTAACATTATATACATTCAACTGCAAAGAACACGCAGTATAAATAACGTAAAGAACGACGCTTGTATAGGAGATATTCCGCGCAAGACGAGAGAGAGAAAACGGAACAAATGAAAAAATGAAGTAACCACCTGGGAATCGAACCCGGGATCTTCCGATTGCCGGTCAGACGCGATACCATTACACCATGGACTTCACTCTTCCAAATGCCGTAATTCTTCTACATACTCGCAGAAACCAATGCCCCAAGGGGGCACCTCCCGCATGCCGTAACATTATATACATTCAACTGCAAAGAACACGCAGTATAAATAACGTAAAGAACGACGCTTGTATAGGAGATATTCCGCGCAAGACGAGAGAGAGAAAACGGAACAAATGAAAAAATGAAGTAACCACCTGGGAATCGAACCCGGGATCTTCCGATTGCCGGTCAGACGCGATACCATTACACCATGGACTTCACTCTTCCAAATGCCGTAATTCTTCTACATACTCGCAGAAACCAATGCCCCAAGGGGGCACCTCCCGCATGCCGTAACATTATATACATTCAACTGCAAAGAACACGCAGTATAAATAACGTAAAGAACGACGCTTGTATAGGAGATATTCCGCGCAAGACGAGAGAGAGAAAACGGAACAAATGAAAAAAATGAAGTAACCACCTGGGAATCGAACCCGGGATCTTCCGATTGCCGGTCAGACGCGATACCATTACACCATGGACTTCACTCTTCCAAATGCCGTAATTCTTCTACATACTCGCAGAAACCAATGCCCCAAGGGGGCACCTCCCGCATGCCGTAACATTATATACATTCAACTGCAAAGAACACGCAGTATAAATAACGTAAAGAACGACGCTTGTATAGGAGATATTCCGCGCAAGACGAGAGAGAGAAAACGGAACAAATGAAAAATGAAGTAACCACCTGGGAATCGAACCCGGGATCTTCCGATTGCCGGTCAGACGCGATACCATTACACCATGGACTTCACTCTTCCAAATGCCGTAATTCTTCTACATACTCGCAGAAACCAATGCCCCAAGGGGCACCTCCCGCATGCCGTAACATTATATACATTCAACTGCAAAGAACACGCAGTATAAATAACGTAAAGAACGACGCTTGTATAGGAGATATTCCGCGCAAGACAAGAGAGAGAAAACGGAACAAATGAAAAAATGAAGTAACCACCTGGGAATCGAACCCGGGATCTTCCGATTGCCGGTCAGACGCGATACCATTACACCATGGACTTCACTCTTCCAAATGCCGTAATTCTTCTACATACTCGCAGAAACCAATGCCCCAAGGGGGCACCTCCCGCATGCCGTAACATTATATACATTCAACTGCAAAGAACACGCAGTATAAATAACGTAAAGAACGACGCTTGTATAGGAGATATTCCGCGCAAGACGAGAGAGAGAAAACGGAACAAATGAAAAAATGAAGTAACCACCTGGGAATCGAACCCGGGATCTTCCGATTGCCGGTCAGACGCGATACCATTACACCATGGACTTCACTCTTCCAAATGCCGTAATTCTTCTACATACTCGCAGAAACCAATGCCCCAAGGGGGCACCTCCCGCATGCCGTAACATTATATACATTCAACTGCAAAGAACACGCAGTATAAATAACGTGGTTACTTCATTTTTTCATTTGTTCCGTTTTCTCTCTCTCGTCTTGCGCGGAATATCTCCTATACAAGCGTCGTTCTTTACGTTATTTATACTGCGTGTTCTTTGCAGTTGAATGTATATAATGTTACGGCATGCGGGAGGTGCCCCCTTGGGGCATTGGTTTCTGCGAGTATGTAGAAGAATTACGGCATTTGGAAGAGTGAAGTCCATGGTGTAATGGTATCGCGTCTGACCGGCAATCGGAAGATCCCGGGTTCGATTCCCAGGTGGTTACTTCATTTTTTCATTTGTTCCGTTTTCTCTCTCTCGTCTTGCGCGGAATATCTCCTATACAAGCGTCGTTCTTTACGTTATATATATATATATATATATATATATATATATGGTGCTGCTCGACTATGGATTTTCACATATTGTTTCAAAGTATATTTATTGTATCAGATTGGTATCATGATTGGTTTATTGACTTTTATCAAGATGTTCTACAAGTTCAAGATTGTTTGTACTGTGTCATTTGCAAAGACTAAAGTTTTGGGAGTTGTCTCTTAAGTTTGTTTTAGTTTATTCGATTTAGGTCGACGCAGTCGGCTTCCGAACTGGCTGAGGCAAGAGCCTGTGGTTTAATGGGCAACAGTTTCCTTATAAATGATAAGGAAGACACTGAAATCGAGGCTTCGACTCCCGATGGTGTTCGTTAATAATAATCCAAGAGTTAGCTCAGTGGGCTACGTTCGACCGGGTCTGAGTGGTGCGCCATTTTCCGGCCCTTCTATCTAATTATATTAATTAACGTTAAAGCGGCTGCTGCGTCTGTCTTCGTTATTTGGTCTCGTTGAAAATTCGTTAAGCATTTTCTTCGCTTGACAGTAAAGTTGTCTCGTCTTATTTCGCGTATGTGTTGTTTCACTACATTTTCTAGCGAAATCCTCTCGTACTCGTCTTATTTTGACAGTTTTCTTATTTTTCGCAACTAAACGAAACTATTTCTTTTCCTTTTATTACGTTCGGATTTTATTTTTTTTAAATCTATTTCTTGTTTATTTAACTTCGTTTCCGTCTTTGGCTTTAGGGAAGTTGTTATTGATTAAGTCTGTCCCTATCGTTCTTTATATCTTTGTTGAAAAGTTTCAAAGTTGAATGTAACTTGAAAGCTCCATGAAGAAGAAGTGTTTTGATTTTAAACAGTCTTTGATTTTTTTTTTTGCGTGAATATGAAGAATAGCTGCGTGAGGTAGACTCCTTTGTCAACTGGTCCTGTACACAGTATATACACAGTATATATTATATATATATATATATATATATATATATATATATGCACTAGAATCACAAAATAACACGTGACCTTATTAATAAGCAAACAACCACAAGGAAAAGGAAACACAAAGTCCGAGCGCTTTCGTGATATATTCACATTATCAAGGAGGAACAGAAAATCCTATTTTCTGTTCCTCCTTGATAATGTGAATATATCACGAAAGCGCTCGGACTTTGTGTTTCCTTTTCCTTGTGGTTGTTTGCTTATATATATATATATATACTGTGTGTATATATACACACACACACACACACACATTTGTTTGAAGTGTACGTCTAAAAGCTGAAATGATAATTGTGAGGAGTTGGAGAGGATTCCGCTGTAAAATACATTAGTTTTTTATCGTAAATGAATAAATAAATAGCTGAATTTGAGTAGAAGCGTTACATATATATATATATATATAAATTTTATATATATATATATATATAAATTTTATATATATATATATATATTTAGTAGAAATCCAATGACAAGGAGAAATGTAAATGCCATGAAAAGTCTTCTTTATTGTGCAACGTTTCGAGCAATACGCTCCCTCTCAATCTGCTATGATCCCTCCTCCTTCCCCAATTCCTTATAATCCCTCCTTCCCCTATCTCCCTCGCCATCTTTCATTCCCGTCTCCTCTGCTCAAATTAGTCGGCCTCGGATACTGCTGTATAAGGTAGATAGCTCCATTGTTCCAGTGTACTATTGGTAATTTTTCCAGTGTATTAATTTCACATTTACTACATGTATTTAAAAATAACTTCTTAATTTTGATATGTAAATCTGTATAACTTAGAACTTAACCCTCTTTTCTCAGTCTTTTAAAATTTGTCTTTACGAATAGGTTATAGAAATTTCTGTTTGTTTTTCATTCAATATTGATTTTAATTTCACATTGTTATTAAACAGCCTGAAGATGAGCGTATTGCTCGAAACGTTGCACAATAAAGAAGACTTTTCATGGCATTTACATTTCTCCTTGTCATTGGATTTCTACTAAATATTAAATTGAAGCTCTGTAGAAGCAACCCGCATAATTACATATATATATATATATATATATATATATGGTAGTGTTGTATGGATTATTTCCTTTCGTCACTTCATTTTCTAGGTTAGAAATAAAAAAATTGGCAAATATTCGTTTGACTGACTGACTGGCGTTTCCATAGCAACGCCATCGCGGTGGACGTATGTTTCACCATCAAAGGTGGACGGAGTGCAATTTATTTGGAGAATTTTTTTTTGTTTTCTTTTAATATATTTTGAGAAAGTTTCTCGTGGTGGTTAATATTAAGATTAAAATTATGTCTATTGTCTATTAGTGAATAGTGATTTGGTTTCTAGATTGGTTGGTTGATTTGTTTAAACAATACGGATGGTAATGCCACCAACCGGGAAAAATAAGTCTCGTTTAAAAGGAAAACTGGGTTGAGCCAAATACATTATGCGCAGCGGGCTCGTCACTACACCCCCTCCCGACTTCTCGGACTTCTTGGGACAGTCTTGAGTTGGGTTATTTAACGTTTAATGAAGCTATAGACACTTTGGGTCTGTAAAGTTTAGTTTCATAGTTTAAGCATCATTTAATTGGAGGACCGTATTATATATTTTGTTTAGATATAGTTTAAATATTGACCTACTTCATATGTTACTGTGCAACTCATTGATATTACTGTTCACAAAGGGAGGTCAGTTTAGTTTTTATGTACGTTTGGAAGTCCATATGTGTAGTAGTAGTAGTAGTAGTAGTAGATTGCCTGGGGTTCTCCAACCTCCTTCGTAACAGTAAATGTCATGTGAAGGAGAGGGACTGCAATAACTTCGCGTGTAATTCCAATCATCAGAATGCAGAGAATCGCCATCCATCTGTTATCCAACTACCGAACAAACCCAACGTCGCTTAACCTCACTAATCAAACGGGAAGCGGTGTTGAGACGTGGCCATGAAGCAGCGCTCCATACTGTATACGATTGTTTACTGTTGAATTCTCCGATTCTTTTAAGCGTGTTTAATTTTTCTTTAATGCAATCTTTAAAGAAATGAATATTTTAAAACTAAATAACTTATACAAACTTTATGTTGCTGACACTATGCTGAAAGTTATCAGTAAAAATCAACTTACATCACCCATTCAAAGAGCAATCACTTCTCATCAAAGTCATCGTAATTATAACGCTAGACTCCCCAGAGATTTTATACACAAACCAAACTATACAGTGGAAACTGCAGGAAATGCTCTTTCAAAGGACCATATGTATGGAATGTAATTTCCATAAATATCACACATGCTTCATTACTAAATGTATTTCGCAAATCACTAAAGAAATATTTCATTAGCTCCTACTGATGTAGAAGTTCACTACTGCCATTATAATCATAGTAATTAGGCTCCCATTTTATAATTAACGTACATAAAATATGCTAATTTCATTAAGCACATTTAAATTCATAATATTTTCTTTTATTTTTATTAAATATAATTTTTTTTGTACAAAGTACAATTGATAATTTTATTTAAAATTATGTAAAATTTTGTATATATTATTATTATTATTATTATATTATTTCTCTTATGTAGTAAATAAACTACGTTTCATTAATTCATTAATTTTGCCTAAAAAGCTCCCATGCTTCCAGCGGCATATTCAGGTTAGAATACTGTGAATATACTATTGTCATATCAAAGCTCTGAATTGTACAGAAAAATATTAAAAATATATTGTAAAACTCTGTTATTTGTATTCTTTTACTGAATAAAGATTTATTTTCTTTTTGTGTTTGATATCGTTGAGTTTTTAACTGAATTTGTTGAATTGTGTTGCTTAGACATAATAAAAATCATGGAAAGTCGCTTGGAATTTGTTGGGAATATACAGAGTGATAAAAAGTGTTAAAAAATTTCTTAAAGTATTTTTGGGGGGAGCATTTTTACTGGGTCACCCTGTACATTGTTATTTCCATAAGAACTGTTTTTTGGAACGAAGACTGAGGCTGAGTGTTCCACAAAGTTAAAGAAAAATATCTACCCTTCGTTTGAATGTATGCAAACACCGAGAATAAAAATTGAAGTTATCGTTTTATGAACGTTAAACTGTAAACTTTTTTTATGAACTTTATAAACTGTAAACTTTTTTTATGAACTTTATAAACTGTAAACTTTTTTTATGAACTTTATAAACTGTAAACTTTTTTGATGAAAACGTTTGATTTATTTTCAGAAAAATATTTTAGCGTAAAACTCGAAAGCCGTCAAGACGGTTTTACCGAGTGAACACATACATTACAGTATTGTAATAAATCTTTCAGAATTCGCGGTAAACAACAACCTGATCCTTAAATTTACACTTTAGATACGGTAAAAAATAAATACAACTGTAAATTGTAGCAAATTTGCTTAAATAAAAAAACAACATTAACTATAAATTACGAATTTTTCCCGAGTATGCAATAATTAGAATAAAAGGTTAAGGCAAGATTGCCACGATGGCTTTAAAAGCTTTAAATTTTTAATCTGAAAAAATGGCTTCAATATGCCTTTATTTGGTGTGAAGAGCTTTAATGTGACTTTATTGAGTATAATCACTTACTAATAGATAAATAAAGAAGGCCTTTGTTACTTTAATTTGTGATAGTCTGATCTTAACGAATAAATAGTGTAACGTACAATATATGTACCATGTGATGTGATATGTAGATTTCGCCTTATGTAGATCATACCATACGTAGGTATTACAGAGTGCTTCAGGCATTTGGGTGAAGTGTTCGTAACTTTAGCATCAAAAGCTTAGTATCTTCTTATCTTACACATATTGCCTCTGAGCAGAATTGTCTAGAACCTTTGAAAGGTCCTCGACTTACGTAAGGGTTCCGTTCCGGAAGGCTTTACGTAAGTCGATTTTTCCGTAAGTCGGAATTGACCCTTCCATAGGTAATCATTGAACACAAGATACAATACTTTTCTTATAAATTAAAAAACTAAATACATTATAGTAGCAATAAAAGAATAGGAAAGAAAGATAATTAAGTAGTTCAAAATACTGTACTGCCGTGCACTCTTACGATCACTTGGACGCTTTCCAGTCATTATTGCAACATAATTAAGGGCGATTTTACGAAAAAAGTTTGGAGATGATGCGGAGGGGATTTATAGGAGCATTTACGTAAAGTCGAATTTGCGTAAATCGAGGCGTACGTCACCCGGGGAGCGTCTGTATATATAGTGAAGCCATGTATTTATTTATTTATTTATTTATTTAATCATAATAGGAGGGGGAAACACTCATTTAGGATGCTTCTTTATATATATACAGTATATATATATATATATATATATATATATATATATATATATATATATATATATATATATATATATATACAGGGTGTCCCGTAAGTCTGGACCCATAGGGAAAATAATAAAATTACAAAATAGTCCAAAAATTTATTACATAATCTGTTCAAAGTGTCCGCCGTTGTGTCGCACACATAGTTGAAGACGCAATCTCCACTGCGACAGCACTTTCTGAATCACAGTCGCAGAAATTTCTTGACACGCCTCCACAATGCGTGCTTTAAGGTGGAAAATGTTCTGAAGTTTGACCTCGTACACTTTGGCTTTCAAGTGGCCCCACAAATAAAAATCATAATAAAAAATAATAAAAAAATAATAATAATAAAATAATAATAATAACATAATAAAAAAATATATTATAAATCCCTATGGGTCCAGACTTACGGGACACCCTGTATATATATATATATATATATATATATACCAGCTTGACCTCCGTGTGAAAAGAGAGCAACGCACGAAACAACATAAGGTTCATTAGGTATAATGTCTTTAATTTAAAGAAATATGGCTTTATTTCAAAATTTTGGAGTGGCAACCTTGGTTTAAAGGTATTTTTCTTTAAATTATATGATAACGACGACGAAAATGTTACCGTTCATTTCGACACTTAATCGGTAGAAAAGAAAAAAACGGTAATTTTTGGCAGGAAATTTTATTTTAATTCATATAAAACCCAACCATGAGCTGACTGTCCCAAGCCAGTCTGAGAAATGGGGAGTTAGGTACAGTGACGAATCCGCTGCGCGTGATGTATGTAGCTCGAACTTGGTCTCCTTTTGAAAGGGACTTATTTTTCCTGGTTGGTGGCGTAGAGCCCGTCTCAGGGCCCTCAGATGGACGAAGAACGTAAAATGCAACAGCCAACTAACCAGCTGATGCAAGGTATACCAATTTGGACAAGTTCCCTTAACATTCTAAACAGTATTTCATCATCATCATCATCATCATCATAGCTACAAAGAGTCAGGTCCGATTTACGTAATACTACTGTATAGTGTGAAGTAAACAGTCTAAACTGTTCATACATTCTGTGTTCCAGCTTAGTAGTTCATGTGTAGAATTCAATGCACCTTCTTTACGAGTTTGGTTATGCATTTTAATTGAAACGTATAACCAAAGTATTAATAAGATATATTAACTATGTTTCAACCGAAACGTACTCGTTGAAGTTGAAGCAGCAGTGAATTGCTTACTACAAAACGACAACAACAATTGAAACGTTTAACTAAACTGCAAATGAATGATGTGAATCATAAATTTTAAATGTTACTGAACTGGAACGCCGCGAAATGTGTAATAAAAAATTCGTTAAAATGATGCTGGATTAGCTTCAAAGATTCAATAAATCTCAAACGCAAAACGTTACTTAGTTGTATCAAATATATACCTGCCATTTACCCATTTAGTGCCCAGCAGTACTTTACTGATTTTGTTCTAGCTAATAAAGGGTCAATGCTTTATTATACCCTTAAATTAAGTCTAATTTTAAGACAATACATTACACTGTTAAAGTCTGCTAGAATCTGGGGCTGGAAAGTGGGAGAGCCCTTATATTTGTGTCCTAGTTTTTAGCATACAGAATTTTTTTTGCATTAACAGAACACTTGATTCTATATCCTTACGTACAGTTTCCGAAAAATATTCACCTAGAAACTTAAATTTCTAAAAAGCATAAAAAAATTACTAATTAGTTTTGTTTTTTAACTTTTATCACCGACACCAAAAAGAACAAAATATTAAAAGAGAAACAGAATGTGACTAATTAGTAATGTTTTATGCTTTTCGAAATTAAATATTTCTTGGCGAACTTTTTTTTTTTTTTTTTTTTTTTTTTTTTTACGAAATTGAACCTCTTATTTTTTATGGTCATTAACTTTTGTCTCTTACTTTTAAATGATTTAAGAGTGTATTTTATTATGATGTATAAGGTTGTTTCTTGTGTTATCTTTTAAATATAAT
Organism: Bathynomus jamesi; assembly: GCA_023014485.1. Lineage (NCBI taxonomy): Eukaryota > Metazoa > Arthropoda > Malacostraca > Isopoda > Cirolanidae > Bathynomus > Bathynomus jamesi. The sequence goes on along the minus strand of JAJOZX010009953.1, from coordinate 124,774 downwards.
ATTGATAATGTTTTATTATCAGTTAAGAGTCATTTCTTAATTTCGATGTATTCTTCCTTGTTTTGCCTTATGTTTAACCTTTTAAAATAAGGTTGTTGTTTTTTCTACTTCTATTTGTCTTTCTGTTTTGTTGCACCGCATTTTTAGTTGGAGATTGAGGCCTTTGTTTGAAAGTTGCATTTCTGATTCGTTGGGAGGATCGTAGGAGATATTCGTAAAAAACTGATCTATTTCCTTGGCAGCTTCATATGAATTTTTCATTCTTTTTTATGCATGTGAAGCTCTATATTGAAGTTCGTATATTTAAACCCCCGACCAAATCATAGAATACGGTCTCAAATGTCCTCATGACCTTGATAATACCTTTAAGTTATACACCTTTATGAGGAATATTGAGTATCTGTAACGTCATTATGATATAAAGCAGTGTTTCCCAACCGGGGGCCATATGGCTCCCTGGGGGCCATGGCACATTTGAAGGGGGCCACAGGAAAATGTTATTTTGTAAAATAGAGTTAAATCTGCATATTACGTACTGAAAATAATGCTTATGGGGGCCACGGGAAAAAATAAGGTTCCTAAGGGGGGCCATAAGCCAAAACCGGTTGGGAACCACTGATATAAAGGCACCTCTGTGCGTGCCAGTTTGGTAAAAAAATAAATAAAATATGGCAAAAACTTTATTAAATAGTGAAAAGTTAGGCCTAATGCAAAGCGACGTACCAAAATATTAGAATATCTTGTCAGGTTTTATCCAAAAAAATAAAATAAATTCATTATGTTTATTGAGTACTGCCAATATATTACACCTTTATCAAAGGCTTTTTAACTTTGCGTCTTAGTATTTACTTGGTCCACCCTTAGCCCTGATTACGGCTTCCAATCGACAAGCCCTTTGCATTCTTCTTCCAGGTTGTCATCAAACACCTCTTCAGTTCACTAAGTGTTCCTAGTTTACGCTTCAACTATCATGAAAGCTGCTTAAAGCGACCGGTCAAATTTACGGCGAGTGTATTAGTGTGGGGTTGCATGAATGCAAATGGTGTAGGGTCACTTGCATTTGTAAATAGACCTGTCAATAGTCACATTTATCAAGAAATCTTAGAATACTTCATGCTAGAGTCTGCAGAACAGCTGTATGGAGACGAACTATTTATTTTTCAACATGACCTGGATCTACTGTAACTCACGCAGTTTGTCATCTGCGTGGTTTGATGATCATGAAATTGAAGTACTACCATGGCCAGCTAATTCTCCCGATCTTAATCCGATAGAAAATCTTTGGAATATCGCTAAGCAGAAGGTCCAAAAGTGTAAACCAGGAACATTCAGTGAACTGAAGAGAAGTTTGATGACAATCTGGCAATCTATAACTACAGAAGAATGCAAGAGGCTTGTCGACTCGATGCTATGTCGATTGGAAGCCGTAATCAGAGCTAAGGGTGAACCAACTAAATACTAAGACGCAAAGTTAAAAAGTCTTTGATAAACATTTAATATATTGGCAGTACTCAACAAACATAATGAATTTATTCTACTTTTTTGTAAACCTGACAAGATATTCTAATATTTTGGTACGTCGACATGCATTACCTTTTCACTATTTAATAAGGTTTTTGCTATATTTTAATTTTTTTTCAAACTGGCACACAGAGGCGTCGTTTTTTTTTAATAATGACGTCATATATATACGATAGTCCTCATAAAGGTGTATAACTTAAAGGTATCAAGGTCATGAGCACATTTGAGACTGTATTCTATTTTTTTGGTCCGGAGTTGTACTTTTCGTACTGTTTTAAAGTCCTTTTCCTTTTTGTAAGTTATCTGGTTCTGAATGCAAATAAAGTTTAGTCTGTAGTTTTATTTGAAGAATTAACACTAACATTTTTATTGATTTTCATTACATTTTGTGAAGTTCTAACTCCCTCTCTATTTTACGCCGAAGAAAGTTTATCTTAAATATTTTTGTTTTTCATCTTTGGCATTACGGCACTTCAATCGTGTAATTTGAATTTTAGAGGTATGAAAGTAGCTCTTTGTTGATAAAGAAATTCGAGAATTGTATATAACCACCTTCCATTTTTACGTAATTCTTACATTTAGCTTCTAATTTCCTGTAACCAATCTTTTTGGAATAACTTTCGGTGAACATTGACACAGTTTTCATGAATTTTTACACTTTTTAACTCAAATTATGCTAAATAGGCTGCAGCCTGCAACCCATAAAGTAATTCAAATTATTGTTCAGGTAATTTTGAAAAAAAAAAAGTAACAAGTTTCTTTGCAAAACTACCCTAGTAATGTTACTAATTTTAATTACTAAATGGGTGAGAGCATACTTGACACAATTTTGGGGTAAAATGACTCCTTTGTCGTCAAGGTGTACGCTATAAACAGTAAAGTTTCGTATAACATGAAAATTTTAAACAGTTTAGTTCTCCATTCCATGTCAAAATAGAATAAGGAAAGAGTCCTCTCAGAATTAAGTTCCGAATTGGAGGACCGCATAGACACTAACCGGGAACTTACTGGCTTATATATATATATATATATATATATATATATATATATACCAAAGAACTATACCAAAAAGATAACCTATATGGTCAATATTAGGAACCGTTTAAATTACTTGGCACCTTAAAAGTTACAAAAAGACCTTTTTAGGTTCTTCGATTTGAAGGCTTCAGAAACTTGCCAAATTACAGTTTATACTCATTGTATGATAAATGAATAACTGAATGAATAAATCAATTAATGAATGAATAAGCAAGTTAGTTAATGAATGAATGAATAAATTAATGAATGAATAATTTTTTTATAAAATAAATAATTTTACAATTTTTAAAATAATTTTAACAAAATAAATAATTATGAAATTGAACTATTTTATTTCATTGGTCCCTTTTAAGTTTTAGGCTTTACTGGGCTCTCAAATTAAAGATAAAACATCGCTTCGTTGGTAGTTATGATTAATAGTATATAAATTATGAATAAGAAATACGGATCACCTGAAGATCAGGGCTTCCAGCCTTCTTTAGTTAGCCTTATAAGGCTAACTAACGAAAATATCACAACCTAACCAATCGTTAGGTCAACTGTACGCCCTTGACGATTGGTTGCGTTAGGTCGTGATACTGTATTTTCATTAGTTAGCCTTATAAAGCTAACTAAAGAAGGCTGGGGGCCCTGATCTTCAGGTGATCCAGAAATACTAATTAATTTCAAATAAATAAATGACCTAAGTTGAAAATTAGACAATAAATTTAATTACGTAAATTTATAAATTAAATATATAAATTGGATCACTTGAAGATCAGGGCCCCCAGCCTCAATTACCAAATGATATCTTCATTAAAACTAACAAAAATATCACGACAACCTAACCAATCGTCAAGGGCGTACAGTTGACCTAACCGGGCATTCAATTTAATTTATTATATTTGGTACTATAAAGCAAAAAACAAGAATACATGGTGGCCCTAATCTTCAGGTGATCCTATAAATTTATTATAGAATAAAATATATTACTGTATTACAGTTTCTCTTACGTTACAATAATACTGGATTCTCAAATTGATTAATTAGAGATAAACTATAATACATGACATATAAGTCACGTTTAAATTATATATAGTTAGTATAGTATATATTAATCTTAAGTTATTAGTATTGTTATTGATATAGAACAAAGGTAAAGTCATTATTGAAGATATATGATACCAATACAGAACAAAGAATTGGTAGTTAGATATGAGAAATGAACAAGTAATAGAGTAATATGAATTTAATCCTAGATTTTTCTAAGTACTAGTATTTATTAGTATTTTATTAGTATTTTATTAGTATTCCATTAGTATTCCATTAGTATTGGGATTTCAACTTTTTTAAACGAATTTACGTTCAAAATATTTTTTTATATTCATTTAAATCATTCCATAGTTTCAGTCCAATGAAAATTTGGGATCACCTGAAGATTAGGGCTCCCAGCCTTCTTTAGTTAGCTTTAGAAGGCTAACTAACGAAAATATCACGACCTAACCTTGCCAGTCGTCAAGGGCGTACAGTTGACCTAACGACTGGTTAGGTTAGGTCGTGATATTTTCGTTAGTTAGCTTTATAATGCTAAGTAAAGAAGGCTGGGGGCCTTGATCTTCAGGTGATCCAAAATTTGTAATTTTGAGATAAAGACAATATAAATTTAGGAATAACAGTCTTTGATCTATTTCTAGTTAGGGTGGCCATTTAAAAAGGAGGACACTGCGAATGTGGCCGTACGTTAACATATATATATATATATATGTTAACGTACGGCCACATACGCAGTGTCCTTTTTGGAAATTTGGAGATGGCCACCCTGAGGTCAGAGTGCTCAAAAGGCGGACTGTCCGCCTAAAGCCGGACGTCTGGCCAGTGGCCACCCTATTTCTAGTGGGAATGAATGTATTTCTTAATGAGTTATAAAATATTTATTTATCCACTAAGTTAATGATTTTGTTCTTACATTTGCAAATGAAAATATATTCCAGTTTGATGACTTCTTTAAGCTTTAGAGGTTTTAATTCTTCAAAAAATGAGCTTGAATGATCATGGAAATCGGTATCACATAATGACCTTATTACTCGTTTTTGGATGAAAAAGATAGTCTAAACCTGTTCAGGGAATATGTGTCTAAGTTTAAATATTATAGCAACGCTCCTTGAAATCTTTTTTGATATATAATTTACATGATCACTCCATTGCAAATTCTTATCTAGGATTGCACCAAGGAATTTTGTTATAGTACACTCCTTTATAGCAATTCGGTCAACATTTAGTTCATCAAGATGAATCCGGGACAAAAACTCACTGGACAAAAACTCACTGGACAAAAACTCACTGGACAAAAACTCACTGGACAAAAACTCACCGGACAAAAACTCACCACTTAAATGCAAAAGAGGACAAAAACTCACCAGACAAATGTTTTTGCGAAATACATACACTCTAGTCTAGATCTTAAGATTTTAGACTCATTGTAGATAATTACTCATCTTTTAAATTGTTCTGTTTTTAACCAAATCGTTATACTAATGTAGTTTTGGTCACTGATTTAAAAAATAACTTTCTTTTTTTGGAGAAATGAAAAACAAACATGTTAGAGCACTTTAAATAATTAATATGAAGAAAATATCATAACCAATCGTCAAGGGCGTACAGTTGACCTAACCGGGCATTCAATTGACCTAACTGGGCATTAATTTATAACGAAAGATTGGTAGGTTGGTGAAAAATTAATATTGGTTGGTTGATTAAAAACAGAACAATTTGAAAGATGAACAGTTTGAAAGATGAAGAGTAATTATCTACAATGAGTCTAAAATCTTGAGATCTTAAGATTTTAAGATCTAGACTAGAGTGTATGTATTTCGCAAAAACATTTGTCTGGTGAGTTTTTGTCCTCTTTTGTATTTAAATTGTGAGTTTTTATTCGGTGAGTTTTTGTCAATTGAGTTTTTGTCCGTGCCCCCATCAAAGATACACATTTCGTTTATTTGAAAAAGCCATGAAATTTGGTTTACTGGTATTTAGGAAGTTGGTGGGCACCATTTCATTACATTGATAAATTCTGATTTAAATATTTCTCAGCTGAATTAAAATCTCTGCAAGAAATTTACATTTGTATCATTTGCGAAAGTTATGAAATTAAGTATATCTGAAGAGCGCGAAAGTTCATTTATATATAATAAAAATAACAGTGGCTCAAGACTGAACCCTGGAGTACACCATTTTAACAATCGTTTTACTTGAGCAGACCTTTTTTACTGGTACGAATTGATGTATATTTGGACAAGTACCTTTTCGACCAATCACTGATACTTATGTACGTCGAATTTTCATCAGCATGAAATATAACGAATTATCCGATACACCAAATATATTTAAGGCAATATAATCTTCAAGTCAAAATCCTTTTACATACTCAAGCAACACCAAAAATACTACCTTTAATAAATCCATCCTTCACCATACTTAAGCAGAATCACACGGAAAAAATACATGCATTTGGTTATTCCAACCATTCTTTGTTTCACCAGACTTACTTAGGTTCCTGGTGGCATATTAAATAGTTAGTACAAAAGTGGTATGGCTCTGGATGAACCATCTTAATTGGTTGACAAATATTTGAACATTTTTGGGTTGTTTAACTAGAAATTCCTTCAGTACACATATGCATTAACGGTAAATATCTATTTCTACGGTCATATATTTTATGGCAATGTCAAAAGCCACACTCATGACCCCCGATTGGCCGAAAGTTGATAGCATGAGAAACTCCTAAACAATCTTGAACTACCACCAAACTTAGCGTACTCTTAACATGGACATAAGATTCCCCAGATTGATATCACGTATGAATTGGGCGTAGTTTTCAACTTTGTTAAAAAATCTGGTGACCGTAAAACTACATATTAGCCGTATTAACCTGGAGCTATTCAAACGTTATGCAAATACTTACTCTATTCATTCGTAAAATAACTGAAGATGTTCACATCGTAAGTGAACGAAACGTCAGTTTAACCCTTAACCGATGGGATGTGGTCTAGGGAGACCACGTGAAATATTGTCACGTGGTTTCCTAGACCACACCTCACCGGTAAAGGGTTAAAATGGGAAAAATATAAAGGGTTAAAATGGGAAAAATAATCACCAAATCACACTCTGAAGTTTATTCCAACTAAGTTTAATAATAATAATAATATGGTTGTATAGTATTAAAACTAAGTAATATTTTCACAAAATAATGTGAAATATTATTAAAATTCAAATAAGTAAAATCCTACCATTTTAAAGTTAAAATATATTAATTTCAATAAAATAAAATAACTCCCCTTAACTGCAAAGAATTTATAAAAAAAAACGGTTAAATAAGGTTAATGCGAAACGCTCTAATTAAATAACCAAATATTAATGTTACTGTAACAACAAAGAACAATTAGATGATAGAGTAATAAACCCAATCGTATTATATATTAAATTAAAACACTTGACATGCAAAAACTCTGTGTGTGTGTGTGTGTGTGTGTGTGTATATATATATAGTTTTGTAATTCAGGATAATTGGATTATATATATTATTCATAGAAAGTTCTTTAACACTTCAACAATAACTTGTAATGAGAGAGAGAGAGAGAGAGAGAAGCTGTAAAGGAGTAAGGTCCAAACCACTTTTCTACTATTCCTAATTCAGAACTAAAACAGAATGATGCATTTCCACTTACTGTAATGACTGCAACTTAGACCCTCCCAACATGGCCGACAAAGACACTCTCCAAATCCAGAGCTTTTACCATTCACACAACTGAAAATAAAAATGAATAATTGAACGATGGTTTAATATATATATATATATATATATATATATATATATATATATATATATGGGGTGAATTTCACAAATAAGTTTTGTGCTATGTCGTTTGGATTGGCGATGGAAAATCTCCTCTCACCGGTATTAGGTAATTTATATATGGAATTTTTTGAAAGCAGAATTTTGCCTACTATTGTTAATTTTAACCTTGTTTGGTACCGGTATATGGATGATCTTTTATGCCTTTGGCCTAACAATTTGGATGTTGACTTATTTCTTGGTAGGCTCAACAATTTGGTCCCATCTATTAAGTTCACGGTTGAAAAAGAAAATGATGGAAGCTTATCTTTTCTGGATCTAAAAATTCGGAGATGCTTGAATCAGTTCAAATTTGAAATTTTTCGTAAGCCTACTAATAATAACTTTTATGTGCATTTTTGCATTTTTATTCTGACCATCATCCCTCGATAAATCTTCTATTTTCTCTGCTATGCTTCTTAGAGCATTGAGAGTTGTCAGTCCTGAATTTTTAGATTCCGAGTTATGCACTATCATGAATATTGGTACTAAATTATGTTACCCTATTTCATTTCTAGATAACTTCCTCAGGAAAGCCAAGAATAGGTATTATAATAATGTAACTGTAAAGGCATTTGAGCGTAAAAATATCCTTAGCCTACCTTACCATATTAATTTTCAATATCTTCCGACTTTACTTAGAGCAATTCGTATCAAGCTATCAACGTAGTCGTTAAGTATAATAATACTGTTAAATCTCGCCAAATAAAGAATAGCACGGATAATGCGGTTCGCTGCGTGTATTCGATCGGATATACGATAATAATGTAATAAATTTAATGATAAATGTAATAATTATGTAAAAAAATAATAGAATCTATATGTATAGAACAAGAAGATAGTTTTAAATTTGTGCGAATGTACTTATAAGCGGGTCCCTTTAATTTAAAAAAATAAAAAATGCCCTTCCAGTGTGGGGAGAACGGGATCTAACCTAGGTGCGAATTTCTTAATGGTCCCTGGACTGTTTTCCCTCTTGTTTTTGGTTCATTCGTATTTCTGTATCCACCCGAAGAGGATGTCAGTGGGCATCGAAAATGTTGTGGAAATAAACTCTGTCTATTAGAGTGGGTTTTTATTATCATATTTTGACCTTCACGTAGAAAAAAGTGAAGTTTTTTGCATTTATGATCGGATATACACAATGTAATTCAGTATATATAGGGCAAACGGGTAAAACGTTAGATATTAGGGTAAAACAGCATAAATATGCGTGTAGAAGAGCAAATAATTCTAATGCATTGTTTAACCATATGTATAGATGTAATCATAGTATCAAGTGGGATAGTTCTAAAGCGCTCTTCAAAAACACAGATATAATTGAAAGGAATATTCTAGAATGTGCATTCATCCATTTTAAAAATAATTTCAATAACAGTGCGGGGATGTATAAAATTGGCAATATCCTGTTAAATTACTTTTTGCCTTTAATTAAATCTTGTTAATCATGTGCTAATCTTTTTATTTTTCTGTCCCGTTGTAGCCTACATATGTATATATTTTCGTCATCTCGCCTTCTCCCTTCATTCCCTGACGAGGTGTACTTCTGAATACATGAAAGACCTTGGAATCATTTTTCTTTTACCTTGTGGTTTGCATCATATATATATATATATATATATATATATATATATATATATAGAAGTTAAGCGACATTGGGTCTGGGTAGTAGTTGGATGGGAGACCGTCCTCGGCGCCCAGATTATGTAGCGACCCGTGGTTCGGATCCCACGTAAAGCTGTAGGTCTCCTCCGTCATATGACCTTAGATGTTGCGAAGGAGGCTAAACAACCCCAATAAAAACAAAAATATATATAGGGCATATATATATAATATATATATTATATATATATATATATATATATAATATATATATTAGTGATGTAGGTCACATCCGCATCCGCACATTTTTCTCGCATCCGCACTTTGGACTGCGGATGTCGTGCGGATGTGGACCGTTGAGATAAAACGTCATTAATAAGCGGAAATTATCAAATTCTACTATAATAATAGAACTAGTTCATTGTGCGCAAAAGTGATGCAAGCGACAAGACGAGAGGCTGTTCTTGTATGAAGTTACTCTCTTGCAACCTACTTAGATCCACGTTACAAAGCTAAGTTATTTTCACCTAGTACATTAGAACGAGTTAAATCATCACTTGGCAAAGCAGTTGAAGAGCTTCAATCTCTTGAATCTGTCGCTTCGCCACCCACCAAAAGAATAAAAGTTTCAGTGACAGAACCAACACCTTCAACAAGCAAATCTATCACAGAATCTCTCTCTCAGTTTCTTGAGTCAAGCAGCGATGACGAGACCTACGCGATGTCAAAAGATGTAGTAAAAATGATCGAGAGCTATCACCAAGAAAAACGCCTGGCTGCATGTGACAATCCTATTAGTTGGTGGAAAAATACGCAGAATATCTATCCATACTTGAGTAAACTTGCAAGGAAACATTTAGCACGTCCTCCAACAAGCGTACCAAGCGAGAGATTATTTAGCAGTGCTGGATTAATATATGATGAAAAGAGAAACAGACTGGCAGCAGAAAAGGCAGAAAAATTAATGTTCCTTAAGCATAACCTTCCTATAATTAAGTTTGAATATTAAACGATGAACATCTTAGTTTACTTTATTTTAATTACTCATTTATAAATATGCCTAATAAAACTTTAAACTTAATATAAATAGTTATCAAGCTAATTAAAGATCTCTTTCTATAAGGGTGGAGGTTGGGGAAAGAGGTCGGGTAACACAATTATGGTTTCTAATTGTGGCTGAAACTCAACAAAATATAACGAATTTATTTGCAGACGAATTCACTAATTGATTTCTATATTAGTTAGATGCTTGCTATTATTTTATATGTTCAGGGAAAAGTACAGCAATTATTGTACAATTAATCAATTATACTACATTATAGCTACAGCTCTCTCTATATAATAACTTATTATATACGTTAAACACAACAAATCTCGAATATATCCTAAAAAATAACGAAAATGTAGACATCCGCATCCGCGGATGTTGAAATCAAACATCCTCATCCGCATCCGCGGATGTGAAAAAAATGACATCCGCTACATCACTAATATATATATATATATATATATATATAACGATTTGTAGCCTATCTCAATCTGCTTACACAATTTGCGATGTTTGTCCTCTAATTTACATCCTGAATAATTTCAGCTGTTTGAGATTCGAATTTCTGCGTCAAATTTGAGGGGAATTATTTGGGTTTCTTTTGTGAAAAACGGCCATTTTATATTTCGTGTGTAATCATTGAAGCTTTTTAGAGTTGCCTTTTGACGAGGACCTCAACTCATTAGCCGAACCTAATCTCTGACCCTCATTGGAAATAACCTAAGCTAAATTAATCATAACCCAGAAAAATTATATCGATGAGAAGGCGAAGGCTTGATTATTTTTTTTACCAAAAATAATCAATTAAAATTTACTCTTTCCTCGTATATTAACTACGACAGATTTTAGTACAGTTGACACACTCATTCTGAGAGAGAGAGAGAGAATATAACCTTTATTTGAGAAGGGATGATTCTCGATTCTTATAAATATGCTCCATATTAATCCTGAAAAAGTCTCTCTTGTCACATTAAGAACGCGTTTGATATTTTCCTTCAAAATTATAGCAAAGAAATAGATGAAAGCCAAAACAAAAAAAAAAGCGTTTGAAACGGTCGCGAAATTGCCTCGTGTGAGGACGCGGGTAAGAAGAGTTAATTGAATTCTTTTTACCTGAAGGGACAAAAACCTTCCATCCACTCTACTTACCTTTAATTTTCACTTAAAATACACTCCTGATTAAAAAACAAAAAGGAGGAAAATCGTTTCTTTGCCTTTTCTTCTCAATTTGCTTCTTTGATGAACAAAAAGTAATCGTACTTTATAGTATTTCGCCGAATAATATCTTAGAAATTTATACAAACTATTTATGAAATAAAATCTTAGTGTTTTATCTACCGTCTCTGTTGAGTTAGAGGAAGTACTAAATTCCACATTTCGTTTTAATTCATCAATATATCTAATGAAAATGATTAAAACATGCTTATTAATATTTAGTTTATCAGATTAGTTATGTAACTTAATCATACATTTTTTTTCTTGCCTTTACAGCAGCCATTTCATTCTTTGGACTTAGTAAGTTTTTACAGTAAGTTGGTACAATTCCCACATACGATGATAATAATGACAATAGCAAATTTATATTTTGTGCATTGTACATAATAATGACAGTGTACTTTCAAATGATGTTTATTGACATTTGTTATTGCATTCGACACGTGTTTTGCATAAATCAAAGGTTTTATAACGATAAAATCTAAAGTGTTCTGTAATATCTTATTTTTTTCTCTCTTTTTTTTTTTGACAGGACTGTAACGTAGAGATAATCTACCAAGAAAGAGCTTAATGCATTTCTACATATTTTTCTACTTTTCCAAATGTTTCCCATAGTGAGAAGTTACTTTATTTTCAATATTTCATTACTTCTGAATTTTAAATCGTAATGATCGCTTATGCCTTGTTCTTGGCTAACCCTGGGTGAGTGTGGTGTGTCATTTCTTACCCTGCAGCCTATCTCTCTCTCTCTCTCTCGCTCTCTCTTCAAAATAATTTAATTGGCTATTCGGAGGTTTTGACTTCTGAGAATTCCCATCTATATGTGTCTAATAGAGGGAATTCTCGTAAGTCAAAACCTCGGAATAGCCAATTAAATTATTTTGGGAAGCCACTCTTCTCTCCCCTTCTTTCTTTCTTTTGCTCCTTCCTTTCTTTTTTCCCCCCATTATTAAAAGGGTACTGCTTGAGGAAGGGCTAGTTAAGATAGAGTACATATAGTATTGTTCCCTTTGTAATAAATGTAGGAGGCGCTGGTCGGGTCTGGTTTCAGAGCACTGGGAGTTCTCAAATGATGGGAAGCTTGATGAGATCTCTTGGGAATCAAAACCTCCGATTAGTCATATTCATCTCCAGTGAAAATTATGCATTATTATTCCCCATTATGTATGGGAATTCTTAAATTGTAGGACTGGTCAATTGGAGGTACCATCTGGACCAGTGCTTCGTTATGTTTGTTTAAAAATGTCCTCCTTCACTTAGTCCTCCCCCATTTTAGAGAGCTTTCTCTGATTATTTCGTGTCCCACATAGCATGATCAACCATTGAGCAATTAATTTTTTATCAAATTTGCCGTAGTGGTAACAACGGGTGATCACCCGCGAAACACTTTCAGGCTCCATAAGGGACAAGTACACAGGGATAGATACAGGGATCCGCCACTGATATTCCTTGCCAGAAAGAGCTTTTCTCTGCTCTCATGGTGGCACAACACCGAGAAGTATGAACAACTTAATATATCACTTGCTGCTTAAACACTTTTCACGATGAGAGACCCAAGTTTAATACTTGCGATATTCAAAGAGTTGGCAGACACATACACATTACAACCATCCAATTAAAGAAAACACGCTCAAACACTCGACTACCTTGTTAATTGACTAGATAAGTGTTTTATAGAAATGCATAGTATTATCTGCATAATCGGACGCAATACGAGTATATGATAAATCTTCGGTGGGTGGCTTTGGAAAGATACAGAGGAATGATGCAACGACGAAATGATGACTACTTCTACATAATAAATAAATGAAAATTTCCTTAAAAAAATGCATGGCGTAGATTAGATTAGTAGTTTAGTATTCACGCTATCCTTTATTTTCCGCTGTCATCTTATGCGTACCTGGGTACAAGAGATAACTGTACGCATGATGTGAATGAACTCTGAAGCTATTCTTTTCATCATACTTTTTCCTACTTTCCTATAAATCTTCTTTCGCCACTATTCTCTGTCAGCAGTGGCTGGCAGAGGCAGCCTTGTCTGTTCTATACTTTACTATTACTACTATTCATGTGTGAAAGCTTTACAGGTCTATAAGTGTAAGCATGGTATAAGTTTTCAGCGTTTTTTATTGCTATTTCTAACTTCTCTACTTCCTTCTTGGGCTAGCTCAGAATGGATTTTAGGGTCTTTGTTAGCCTCTCTCTCTCTCTCTCTCTCTCTCTCTCTCTCTCTCTCTCTCTCTCTCTTGATCCCAGCGCTATCTGATATGAAGAATCACGTCATCGATTTAGCTGTTCATTAGAATGCGTTTGTATTCATAGAATAAACTGAATTCTGAAAGGTTTCATATTAAATAACATAAATTATTAAATAATAATAAAGGAAATAAATAAGATTTCACGAACCGTGTAAAGATTAAAACGAAGCAAACGTGTTACGGAACAATTCTTAAAAGAATAAGTTTTGATGCAATAAGATTATCCGAGTGTTACGAAAGAAAAGTTCTGAACAGACAAAAGATGAAATCATATTTTCACGCTTCTTTTTCTTATTCGTCCAATTATTTAGGCTTATTGTTTGCCGCGATACGGAGATCTAGTTATCCGTGATTGAGGAGCACTCCATAATCACGGCTAACTCGATTTCACGGTTAATTTAGTATACCCCGCCAGTGTGTGGATGGTGTAGCCGCTGCTGTCCACTACCACACACAGTATTCTGTTATAGTGTAATATATAATAAAGTATTTTGGTACTCATCACAAGACATAAAAGTATGCGAAGCCACAAGCGCACATGCGTACTCTATGAAGCGCGGAGAGACACTGAGTGAAACGCGTTGTAGTGGGTTGGCGGGATGCGAACCGCGGATGTAAACACCACACCAAATCACGATCAACTCTTTGTCATAATGAAGGTTATGTGCACAATGATCACAGTAAATCACGGTTGAGTGAATCACATAATCGCAATATATATATATATATCAGGGCTGGCAGGTCGGACCCGGACCCGGACCCAGACCCGAGTTTAACCCGAAAGTGAGATAAGACCCGGACCCGGACCCGATAGCAAATTAGAAAAAAGACCCGGACCCTGACCCGATAGCAAATTAGAAAAAAGACCCGGACCCGATAGCAAATTAGAAAAAACACCCGGACCCGGACCTGAAAGTGAATTTTAAAATTGACCCAGACCCAGACCCGACCCGAAAGTGAAGGCTCCGCACAGCCGGGTTTTTAGTTTGTGCACCTTTAGATTTGGCATCAATGTATTGAATTGTCACTCCACCCTCCAAATGACTCACTGGAAGTGGAGAGTTAACGGTGACGGAAGAATAGCCTAATCCTAATATATTTTATTGTTTGTGAGTTGTGAGTTGAAAAAGAATTGCGACAAAAGGAAAGACTTCTCCAGAAGGAAGGACGAATTCAAACTGTGTCACTGAGTGCGAAGTTTGATGCAGGTGTGATACAGTTGGAAAATGTCCTCGCCTCGCGAAAAAGAGAGATTCAGCTGGGAAACTGATCCATCAAGATCCCATGAAATGGTGGATGGAAATGGGGGGGGGGGGGAGAATTAAAACAGGCAGCCTTGGTAGCATTGTCTACTCCGTGCACACAAGTTAGCGTTGAAAGATTGTTCTCCGCTCTAAGCTTCATTCTGAACCCGCAAAGAAATTCTCTTTCGCAATCATTATTAGACGCAGTATTGTGTTTGCGATCGAACGGTGTTGGGGAATAAAATCTTCTCAAATAAAATAGTGTAGAATAGTCCTAATAAAAATATTTCAGTTAAAAAGCGCATGCATATATATATATATATATATATATATATATATATATATATATATATATATATATATATATATATACATACTGTGTATATTCAAAATAAAAAAATTAGTTAAAAATTCAGAAATCTCTCTCCTGTTTTACCACAACTTTCAATCTAGATTCTAGGAGAAATAAGTATAGACTATGCCGCTATATCAATATCTGTTTTAAAGGAGTTCACAGAATATGTTGCCCTCAAAATATAAAGACAATATTACTACCAAATGACTAATTATTTCATATTATCGGTTTTATTTTTGTTTTTTAAGATAAACAAAGTATTTAATTTTAATGCAAGATGATAATAATTTCCATTTGAGTTCACTCAAAAAAATATAGAATTTGTTTTCACAAAAATAATTAAAATTTAGAATAAGGGGGCTGAAGAGAGCAATCATACATCGTACTTTGCTCCTTAGCAATGCATGTATAACTATACCTAGTTACTATGAAATATTAATGCAATTAATACACCTACTTTCGAACATTTCCAAAATCGGATTAATTAATATATATGGTTAGGCTACTACCGTGTAGCCATATAATGTTTTACTCTGTTTCAGAAAACATGTTAATGTAGCTACGGTAGCAGTCTTATTACCTATCCTATACCAGATTATAATTATTACATTTTTAATAATGGACCCGACCCAGACCCGGGTCATATACTGAAAGACCCGACAGGACCTGAAAGTGAACTTTCGGGTCGACCCGGACCCGGACCAGGACTCGAAAGTAAATTAGAAAAATGACCCGGACCCGAAAGTAAATTAGAAAAATGACCCAGACCCGGACCCGACCCGAAAGTGATAGACCCGCACAGCCCTGATATATATATATATATATATATATATATATATATATATATAGAGAGAGAGAGAGAGAGAGAGAGAGAGAGACCTTCGTGAAATGAGGAATCATCGCACGGAACCTTTGAAAGGTTGAAAGGAAAAATATATGTGTGGGTGTGGGTGTGCGTGTGTGTGTCGGGATTAACATCAGTTTATATTAAGGGCGTCAAAAGTCTGAAAACGTTTTATGTTCCTTATCGATTACCTAAACTGATTGTAACACAGGAAAAAATCAACAATAATTTTACATAAATGAACAAATAAGACTCAACAAGGAACCCATTACCAAATGAAACGTTCAAAAAGTAAATGTTAAAAAGCCTTGAAATGTCGTCATCGGACCATCAATATGCCAAGCCATCAGAAATGATTGGAATACAATTTTCATTCGCAAAATGGAATCGTATGAATATTTGCATGATAAATAAGGGTATCGCCTCTCCCCCTCCCCACCTTCCTCCTCATTGATTTTAATAACAGGCGCAAACCCAAAACTAAAATTAGATATCCACAAATCGGAGAAGCCATAATAACGGGGTTTGCTACGTTCTAGCCAGTGTCGTAACACTGCTTCCAGTCGATGAACGAAGTTAAGCGACATTGGGTCTGGAGAGTAATGGAATATGAGACCGTTCTTTGCGTCCAGATAGTGTAGCGACCCGTGGTTCGGATCCCACGTAAAGCTGTAATGGCAAGGTTTCCTTATTATGACATTTTCTGTCTTAAGATTTAACAAACCAAAATATCGATCAGTGATGTCTGATGAACATCTTGGTTCGGTGCTCCGCATTGCAACAACAGGACTGAAGCCAGATATTGATACATTACTCAAGGCTTACAGGCGCTTTCACTAGTCCCAATACTTAGGATAATAACTTAAATCTTATACTGTCGCTATGCAACTGATCTTGACAGGTTTGTACCCTATAATTGTAAATTTAATTACCAACAATTTATTTAAAATTCAGTACATAATTTAAATGAAAATACTAAAAAATATTTCTATATTAATTTTGTAATTTTTTCACATACACTGTTAACCATCAACTGGATATGTTTTTTGAAGCCCGTTATATATAAACATGATCGTTATAAAGTCCCGAAATGTTTTTAAAAATAAATAATTTTTTAATTATTCCAAATAGAACAAAATAGCACATATGAAAATATATGCCTCTTAAAGTTTTTTTCATAGTTCACACCCGCACTTTACCCTTCAACATATCCTCCATCTTGGATCAATACAGCGTTCGATTCTATTCTGTAGGGATTGAAAATCATTCTCAATTTCTTGCCGCGTGATTTAATGCACTATAGTTTCGATACGTGTTTTTAGTCCTGCCAAATCTTGTGGCCGAGTGGAGTAAACGACGCTTTTGACATGACCCCATAAAAAAGTATAAGGGGGTTACGGTGGGTGATCGGGGCGGCCATGCAAGTGCTTCTCCTCTCCCAATTCATTTTTCAAGGAATGTTTCATTCATAAACTCCCTGACGTTCCGAGAATAGTGGCAAGGGGCTCCGTCATGCTGGAAAATTGTTTGGTTCACAAGATCTGAGGCCAGCAGCTGTGGAAGGAAGAAGTTTTCCAACATTTTAAGATATCGCACTCCGTTCACAGTTGCTTTTTCAAAAAAGAACGGACCGATGGCATGGGATTTTCTTAAAGCACACCACACATTGACCTTCGGAGAGTCTCTGATGATGCCAAAAATTCCTGTGGTTTTTCATTTCCCCAAATACGACAATTGTGGCGGTTAACTTTGCTAATGTTATCAGAAAATGTATTTCCCCAAATACGACAATTGTGGCGGTTAACTTTGCTAATGTCATCAGAAAATGTTACGTGGTTCAAAAAGTTCGGATCTTCTCTGGTTCTTGTGAGAAATTCTTTGCAGAATTCAAGCCTAACACTGCAGTCCTCTTCCATTAGATCTTGAATAACTTGAATTTTGTAGAGATGTGGATGTAACTTCACCTTTAAAATCTTACGGACTGTTGAAACGGGGATGTTCATATCTCTTGAAGCACGAGTAAGTAACATTTTTGGACTTCTTTCGAACGCTTCTCGAACAGACACTATGTTCTCTTCACTGATAGCTGGTCTACCGGAATGCGGTCTCATGCACTGAATTTGTCTCTAAATTTTTTCATCCAATTTCTTCTTGCATGTTCAGATGGTGGATTTTTGTTTTACTGTGCTGGAACTTGCGTCTCACTACTGTAACAGATTTCGGCTCAACTAACCACAACATGCAGTTTACTTTATCTTCAGTTGAAGCCATAGAGAGGTTAAGACGGGTGCATGCATCTGCAAAATGAAAAAAAAACCAATACAATCGAACGCTGCATTGTGCGGATGTGATATGCGCGAATATGTTCAAGCTCAAAGTGCGGGTGTGAACTATGAAAAAACTTTGTCATAGATTTTCATGATTTGTGCTAGTTTGTTCTATTTCGAATAATTAAAAAGCTATTTATTTTTAAAGCTCCTCCTGGACTTTATAACAACCCGTACTAATAGGCGAGTGCTACTTTAAGCTGTAATTACTTACAAACTCAATTATTGTGAAGGCTACCTGGCTCGCGATTGCAGCCTAACGTTTTTAATTGGCCATCCGATCGAAATAATTGCCTACTCCAGCAGGCTTAGATGTTGCGGAGAAGGTTAAACAACCCCATCATTACATTATATTAACAGGAACTGCTACAGGCAATGTAGACATCGTGCCTTGGGCGGCAGCCGTCTGGAGGCAGAAATATGTAGGTATTTTTTTTTTAACATAAACACTTTTTATGCAAAACACTGTGATAATTGATTATAATGTACTTTATATTTATTTGTTAAGGGACAGGGGGATGGCAAATTTTAAGTAAAGGATACACCCAACTTACAGTGATTATAATTATTAAAGTGGTTGAATGTTAATACATACATACTTTCGCGCGCGCACTCCACACATGGATATACAAGTGTATATACACACAAGTATATATATATATATATATATATATATATATATATATATATATATATATATATATATATATTATAAAGGTGAATACTTACGGACAGCGACTCTGGGTGAATTATAAAAAAAGGTCCTGGCAGAACCCTAAATTTACCGTACAACAAGTCTTTTAGACTCACATAAATTACCCCACCGAGATGCTCAGCTTCGCAAATGTTTACTACCGCAATGTCCTGAGCTTCCCGGATGTAACAAGACTTGCTCAATACAGTCTGATGCAAAGAATCAAAAATTAACCAACTCGATTATCCAAGCTATCCATGAGTCCTGCCGTTTATCCTCTAAACCAGGGGTCCCCAACCCTGTGCCCGCGAGCACCATGGTGCCCACTGACCCTTTTGTGTGTGCCCGCCACTGACTGACTACGACTGATAAGTTTTTATTTAAATTTTTAATAAAATGTTAAGTATGTTACATATTTTAAATATTTAGTTACTAAATATTTAGAATATGTAACATACTTAACATTTTATTAAATTTTAGTAGTTAATTACAGAAAGAGATGCTCACTTATTTGAAAATAATTATTTCTTTATAAATAAATAAATTAAGTTATCGTTTTGATAATTTTTCTAAGATTCTTAGTTAGCCCATCCTTGTTTTTTTTTGTGTATTATGTTCATTATTTTACATAGGAATTAAGTGGTTTTTTTGTGTATTATGTTCATTATTTTACATAGGAATTAAATGTTTTTTTTGTGTATTATGTTCATTATTAAGTCCAACTATAAATTTGCCTTGAAAAAGTAAATGGTGCCCGCCGCACTACCGGTAGTCTTGAATGTGCTCTTCAGCACAAAAAGGTTGGGGACCACTGCTCTAAACTATGGAATTCTTGGTACGAAAACGTCTGTCTGTAGCTCCACTTAACTTCGACATTACTGTCTTATTTCTAATCAACTGTATCTATTTCTATCCTTAGTATATGAACTGTCATCGTATTATTAATAATACGAGTACCGTTTTGAACGGGACAGTACCGTTTTTTTTTATATTTCCTGGCCGTCCCGTCGTTTTAATTAAAATGTCAATTTTGTCTCGGTTTATGTACTTACTTTTCATGAATACAGAATATTACATAACCCCCGTCCCTTTTTTGCCATCCCAATGTCCCGTTTTTGTCTCAAGGAAATATGGTCAGCCTAACTATAGTCTACCAATAAACCTTTTCATTTTCATATATATATATATATATATATATATATGCACTAAAATCACAGAATAACACGTGATCTTATTAATAAGCAAACAACCACAGGGAAAAGGAAACACGAAGTCCGAGCGCTTTCGTGATATATTCACATTATCAAGGAGAAACAGAAAATAGCTATTTTCTGTTTCTCCTTGATAATGTGAATATATCACGAAAGCGCTCGGACTTCGTGTTTCCTTTTCCCTGTGGTTGTTTGCTTATATATACAGTGTGTCCATAAAGTCATGGTGGGATTTTAAATAGCTATATTATTGCAACGAAACATGATAATGAGATGAAAAAAAGGCAAATTGAAGAACAACTCTAAAAGAATAACTTTATTTAACGTAGTTCGATATGGGCTCCTCTGGTAGCCCTGCAGACATCTAGGCGGTGATTCAATTCCAGCCACACACGCCCAAGAACATCAGGAGTGACGGATGCGATAGCTTCCGTGATTCGCTCGTGCAAGTGATGAATATCCCTAATGGGTACACTGTACACGCTTTGCTTGACGTAACCCCACAAATAAAAGTCCAAAGGTGTCAGGTCCGGAGAGCGTGGAGGCCATGGCTTCCATCCTCCTCTTCCTATCCATCTCTGTGGAAATTTTTCATTAAGGAATTCTCGAACAACGTTGGCATAGTGCGGAGGAGCACCATCTTGCTGAAAGATGACATTATTGTCAATAAATTGGGGTACTGCAAAATGTTCCAACATAGCGAGGTAGTTGTGTGACGTCACAGTGGGTTCCGCGAAGAAAAATGGGCCAATCACTCGATCTCGTGCTAGAGCACACCACACATTAACTTTCGGGCTATTACGCTCATGTTCAACATAGGCATGTGGACAGCCTAGACTAACTACGAGATAAAGGTTAAGCTTAGCCTAGACTAACTACAAGATACAACTTTGAGAATTGTTCTTAAATTTGGCATTGTTTCATCTCATTATCATGTTTCGTTGCAATAATATAGCTATTTAAAATCCCACCATGACTTTACGGACACACATCACCGCCTAGATGTCTGCAGGGCTACCAGAGGAGCCCATATCGAACTACGTTAAATAAAGTTATTCTTTTAGAGTTGTTCTTCAATTTGCCTTTTTTTCATCTCATTATCATGTTTCGTTGCAATAATATAGCTATTTAAAATCCCACCATGACTTTACGGACACACTGTATATATATATATATATATATATATATATATATATATATATATATATATACAGGGTGGGGCACGGGAATCAAGTGTTTTTTGAATAGCTAGTAATCGGCCATTAGGAATGGGAGGGGCGTGCGGTAGGTAGCATTCCATTTCTGGGTTCATAGCATTTAACTTTAACTAACACTCACCTTTATCTTTCAGGTGCCATCATGGAGCAGTGGACGTTAGAACACCGCATGTTCGCGTATGATCATTTTGTTAGGAGTGGCGAGTCAGTGACAGCAGTTCAGCGTGCGTTTCGCCGCAGATTCAACATTCATCGAAATGACTCTGTTCCCGCTCGTGACACAATCTTACGTTGGGTTAACAATCTTCGAACAGGAGGCTCAATAATGAAAACAAAACCGAAGGGGCCGCAACGCACTGTGCGTACTCCAGAGAACGTTGAAAGGGTCAGACAAGCGATGTTGCAAAGCCCAGGCCGCTCTGCTCGGAGACATTCAGCTGCACTCGGAATCAGCAATCGTACTGTTAGACGGATTTTGCATGAAGAATTACATTTTCACCCATACAAGTTAGCGATGGTGCAGGAATTGAATGTAAACGATTGCCCCCAACGACTGAATTTTGCACAGGAAATGCTTGCACTTTATGAGCAGAATGAAAACATGATGGTGGTAATGAGTGATGAAGCCCATTTCCACCTTAATGGGGCCGTCAACAATCAAAACTGTCGGTATTGGGCTGCTGAAAATCCGCGACAACTCCATGAAAAACCGCTGCATAGCCCTAAGGTTACAGTTTGGTGCGCGGTGGGAAAGTTTGGCGTCATCGGTCCCTATTTCTTCGAACAAAATGGGGTTACCGTTACCATAACATCTGGGCGTTACATTGAGATGGTGAACACCTTTTTCATCCCTGAGTTACGAAGAAGGCGTATTGCTCGTCGACATTTGTGGTTTCAGCAAGATGGGGCCACGCCACACACCGCCAGAGCGTCAATGGCTGTTCTTCGCCCCCTGTTTCCCAACCATCTCATTTCGAGATTTGGTGACATTGCATGGCCCCCTCGGTCCCCTGACTTGTCCACATGTGACTTCTTTCTATGGGGTACCTCAAGTCACGTGTCTACGAGGACAAGCCCCGTACATTAGATGCATTGAGGAAGCGATCCGTCAACAAATCATCCAAATCAACAGAGACTGCTGGGAAGAGTGGAGGCCAATTTTCGTAAACGCCTTCAACAATGCGTCGACGGCCAAGGACATCATTGCTAGATATAATTTTCGGTACATGATTATTATGACATGAAATGCTATGTTCTTACGAATGTTGTTCTACCAATATATTTTCTTTACAAAAATAAATATCATTTCCTGATTATTCCAAAAACACTTGGTTCCCGTGCCCCACCCTGTATATATATATATATATATATATTATATATATATTATATATATATATATATATATATATACAGGGTGCGCATAAGTCGCTTTACCGAGAATAATGAAATCACCTTGCGAAGAATAATATTTATTATTTATTACAAAAATTGTTCAAAGTGTCCTCCATCATGTTCAATACACACGTTACATCTTTGAACAACAAAGAGCACGACACAGTTCTTTGTTATTATTTAACGTCTCGAACTCTTGGCGTATCAAAGTCTTCATGTGATCGAAGTCCCACGGTTTCTGGTCGTAGACTCTGTCTTTGATTATACCCGACATTGAATAATTAATCAATGTGATGTGATTATTCAATGTGGGGTATAATCAAAGATAGAGTCTACGACCAGAAACCGTGGGACTTTGATCACATGAAGACTTTGATACGCCAAGAGTTCGAGACGTTAAATAATAACAAAACTGTGTCGTGCTATTTGTTGTTCAGTGGTTCAAAGATGTAACGTGTATACTGAACATGATGGAGGACAATTTGAACAATTTTTGTAATAAATAATAAATATTATTCTTCGCAAGGTGATTTAATTGTTCTCGGTGTATTATCACTATGCTAAGACTATGATAAGACAAGTTTTTTATTTGCGATACTATAAAGAAAACTATTCCTTTCTGCGCATTTTCAGTACGACGTTTCAACTTCAAAAGTTATAAGGAAAAACACTCTTATATCGATTTAATTATGATGAGGAGCACTCGTTCTCAAAGGTAAATTCTATTGTTATTTGTAGTCGTACGATAACTTCGCCTCCTCAAATTTGGTTCTGAAATCTCCTAACCGTTATTCATTCTTTGCATGATCTATGGGCAATATGTACCCAGTGGCGTACTAAGGGGGGTGCGACGGGGGTGGTCCGCCCCGGGTGACAGCCAGGAGGGGGGGTGCCATCGGGAGAGTTGAAATACCAGTACAAGTTTTCAAACCAAATGAAAAATTCGCCAAAGTAAGAATTTTTTTTTTAAAATGTTCAAACTATTACAACAGCTTAATGTCAATTTCTAGTGATGCACCGGAGCTCCGGCTCCGGCCGAGCAGGAGTTGCGGCCATTTTAGAAAACCTCCTGCTCCGGCCGGAGGTCTCACTAAACTCCGGCCTCTGGCCGGAGGTGCCAAGTACACCAAACTCAATTCTGACAACTTTTAGTTTTAATTCTATAAAACTATAAAACCTAATTTCTGCACCTATCCGAATATTTCAGTTCTCAGATGACTGTAATAATAATTAATTTATTTTATGAATGATCAATGATTGTATTAATATTTCAGTTCTCAGTGACTGTAATAATAATTTATTTTATGAGTGATCAGTGATTGTATTAATATTTCAGTTCTCAGTGACTGTAATAATAATTTATTTTATGAGTGATCAGTGATTGTATTAATAATTGATTTAATATAGGCTACTTTACTCAGCATTCAGCAAGACATCATAAGTTTCATAACCTGAGGATATTCTGTTCAATGGGAATTTTTAGAGAAATTAGCACACACAAAGCATAGAAAGTCGACTTTTATAAAGTTTAAGTTATTAAAGACTTAATAATTAAAAATAGCAGGACCATAATATATAAACCCTAAATAGATGAGACCACACACACACACACACACACACACACACACACACACACACACACACATAACTACTGAAATAAATCAATTGGCCGGAGGAAAAAACACTAAGCCGGAGGTTCCGGCCAAAATCTGCCTCCGGTGCATCACTATTAATTTCCACTATAAAATAAGTTTTTATTTTTATTGGCAATACAAAATTTACAAACGAAAAATTAAATATTTGATAAAAATTACGTCGAAAGGCGAACGTTTGTTGACGTTTTAGTCATCAGTTTGTTGAGCATAGCCAGCTGGCTGCAACTGACATTCCAAGTCTTGTTCACTTGATACTGTGACTCCACATACATCAGGTATGTTTCATTAAATAATTATGATAAAGCATAAAGTGCTGGTGTTTATAACAATATCATGGTACTTATACTAGTGTCCAGTAATTTTTGACAATGTGGTATCATAGTGATGTTTAAGTGTTTATAAATGCATCGTCGTGATGTTATAATACCCGGTAAATGCATACTGTTAATTTCATTTTGTCAGTGGTCTAGTTATTTGTGAGTAATGCTCATAGTTTTCTACTTTTTTAGGAGTCGTGTTTGCACTTAACCACCCCCCCTCTAAAAAATAAAAAATAATAATAATAATAATAATAATAACAATAATGCTCGAAAGCAAAGACTGTGAATCCTCTCTATTTACCTTTGAGAATAGGCTGAGCGTTCAGACTGGATTTCCTGTGTTTTTTTGTATAAAAAAAAATGCAGTATTACCTGTTCACTGAATTTTTAATGTCCTGCATTTTTCTTATTTCCAATTTGCTTATGACAGTACTGTACTGTTTAAAAATCTACTCGCAAACATAATATATTTTTCTGTGTGTTTAAATTTTAAAATTATTTATAGGGGGTGCCAAAGGAAGGATCCGCCCCGGGTGCCAAATACTTTAGGTACGTCCCTGTATGTACCATTACTGCTCTGGAAAATTCTGCTTGCATCAGTTTCTACTGATAATAATCTATATTTAGTCGACATTAGCGGGCGAGATTTACATTTAGCCAAGGGGTGAGAAGGGAATGGAATTTTTTTTATTTTTGAACCGCCCTGCTTTTTCCGCTTCAGCCGGCCCTGCATATTAAGATCAGATGAAAATTGAAAAAATTAAAAAACTGAGAAATTTAATCTTGAGTGAGGGCATAAGAGAAAAAATTACGGGAGAATGCATATGTAAATATATACACACAAGGATGATATAATTATCATAAAATACAAACTATAAAAGCTGAAGTTCCTACAAACTCAATAAAAAAGAAACAAATGCAGAAGTAGACAAAAAAGGTATTACAGTGTTTATCGGGGACAGATTTGCATAAGTGCGAAATTGGATGAGAAAACTGCATTGCAGATTCTGAGGCAAAAATTAAAAAAAAAAGAAAAACAAGATCTATTTAGAGAGCGGATAGATTAACTGAAGCGGAGGAAGATGCTGTATACAGTACATCTTACTAATATTTCGCCTGTATAGATTTAATTAAGGCAATAAGATACTTATATTGAAAATTAAAGAATTTAGTCTATTAATTATACTTTCTCATAAGCCTCCAAAAGAAACGTAAATTTTTTTTAACTTCTTTAAATGAAACTCATAACACTTGAAGGGTTCGGGTTTCTCCTGGGGTGGCGTCCCTTCCCCGATGACCCCCAAATGTAAATGATCCATTCATTCATTGCTCCGCTCGTGGTTGTATGTGACGACAGGAGTGCACGACAATAAGGATGGTACACTTGATACTTATGTGGTAGCGTGAACCCATTGATGCCTTTCTTCGTATTAGTTTTTCACCTACCTTTAACTGAGGAATTAGCATTGTTTATCTTTATAGTTTCAAAATCTACTTTTAACTGTTATTATTCAACACTAAGAAGTACATCATCAATTTTTTTAGGTAGAAAATTGCCAACATGTAACGTAACACTAAGGATTTTAAATTTAAAAAACAGTGATATAAATTTACACTTATTACAAAACATTTTTTATACTTTCAATTTTATGTTCATTCACAGGTTATATTAAGTTACACTTACGTTATACAATTAATAAACAAGGATAATTCTTGATCGGGAAACAATTAGGCCTACAGAAACGATATAGGCCTAACTTGTGCCATGAATAGAAACCTAGGGCCTCAGACAGAATTCACTCTCGTCGGCCCTGGGGGAAAATTAATTTACTGTTATTAATTCATCTTAAATACAGGCCCTATTTCTCACCGGCTCGAATCAAGAAATTGAAATAAAAAATAACCAGGGAGGGAAAAAATGTGAACTTCTGATAGGCTCTACGCAACCCGCTCTCTATGACAAGCTGTACTCTACTCTCTGAATCCTATTCTCGACTCCCTTCGCTGGACTGGACGCTCTCTGGTTCGCTCCGGATCGTGTTCGGTCAGTTGTTATGGTTTCGGGGACCATTCAAAAACCACGTGGTCCTTAAAGGGGATGATGAGGTTCCTTATTTGACCGCCAAAACCACATGGGGGAGGGGGATCTTGACGTTTAACTACGTGGCCAATACTAAGCATTAAAATATCCTGTTTATAATATTGTTTATCATATCATATATATATATATATATATATATATATATATATATATATATATATATATATATATATATATACACAAACTCAGAATGGTTCCCTGAGAACATTATATGTTAAACACAAACCGTGCATGGAACAAGGAACTCTTCTGGGAAAATTAAATCCACTATAGTCCGAATAAGTAATGGTAAATGACAAATACCATAGTTTTTTTCTTTTTCATGATTTTAGCCCGACGTGGCAACGGGTCTCTCGCAAAGAGATCCCATAAATATAGCTTCCCTCACCAGCTATCTGCAAAGCAGACAGGATCCAGCTTTGGGACATGGATCTAGGGTTTAAAGCAAGCCCAGACCCCATGTCCCAAAGCTGGATCCTGTCTGCTTTGCAGATAGCTGGTGAGGGAAGCTATATTTATGGGATCTCTTTGCGAGAGACCCGTTGCCCACGTCGGGCTAAAATCATGAAAAAGAAAAACTATGGTATTTGTCATTTACCATTACTTATTCGGACTATAGTGGATTTAATTTTCCCAGAAGAGTTCCTTGTTCCATGCACGGTTTGTGTTTAACATATAATGTTCTCAGGGAACCATTCTGAGTTTGTGTATACTAAACGGACGTGTTTCGTGCCTTGAAAAGTGGACGCTCAATGTCCCGGTTGAGGTTTAAGTTTTGGTTTTTTTGGCTAAAAATACAATAGTTACCCCCTTTTTCTTTGATTTATTCAACACGACGTGAATGCAACGAGTCTTTTACTTATATAGAGGTTCTGAATGTAGGGGTCTGGGCTTGCTTTAAACCCTAGATCCATGTCCCAAAGCTGGATCCTGTCTGCTTTGCAGATAGCTGGTGAGGGAAGCTATATTTATGGGATCTCTTTGCGAGAGACCCGTTGCCCACGTCGGGCTAAAATCATGAAAAAAAAAAAACTATGGTATTTGTCATTTACCATTACTTATTCGGACTATAGTGGATTTAATTTTCCCAGAAGAGTTCCTTGTTCCATGCACGGTTTGTGTTTAACATATATATATTATATAATATGAAAATGAAAATGAAAATAAAAAGGTTTATTGGCAGACTATAGTCCATATGACAAATATTATTAATACAATGACAGTTCATATACTAAGGCTAGAAATATATACAATTGATTACACTGGGGAACAAATTTCAATTTTTTGTCTATTGAATTAGATTTGACAGTTACTTCTAGATAATTTGGGTGCGCTGAGCACGAATGTTTACTCGGTTTTGCTCTATCAGGTCCTGATTTTGCTCAACACCCCTCCTCTTTCGTCGTATTCATAAAAAGGTTTTTTCTCAATACTCGCTGTCTTTTTGCAGTTACACATTATGCAACTAGGTTTTATCTAGGTATTTGTACCTATTGTTATGGTATTGTTGTATTATGTATATTTTATATGTAACACCCTAAAAATATTTTTAATTTTGTCATTTTAACCCATTTTAATATTAGTAAATTAAGCTAAAAATATCATAGAATTCTAAAATTTTCTCGAGCGTTCCTGTTCTCTGTAGAGTATTCTAGAGGGACAACTAAAATATATAAAGCGACTCGTTTCCAGAGTTAATCAGTCAATTCAATCAGTCAGTCAGTCAGTCAGTCAGTTGAGTTAGTTAATTAAGTTTGGGCATTAACATAATTTTGAATTCGCATATGATTTAGTGAGTAATTTTGTCATCGTGACTTAATATAGTTCATTTAATTAGACGTAATTTATATTGTACCTACTCATCCGTGTTTCTAGTTTAATTTCATAGATTGTAAGTACCTATTTCATAATAAGTACCTATTTAAACTAATTTTTGTGTTTATATTTCAGATTTTCTTAAATTTATATGAATTAAGGGCTTTAAATACCCTTCCAAATTGGCAGAACAATCAAGCAATATGTCATCAAGCACTAGAAAGTTCAAATGCAAAAACAACCCTGATTCCTTCTGTTATATATGTGGAAATTTTACACTTCCACATCAACGAGCAAATATAACCGACTTCGTAAAAAGAGCTTACTTAGCTTATTTTGGCATAAAACTGGGGGACCAAGATAAATCGTGGGCTCCACATAAAGCCTGCACTATATGCATTGAAAGACTGCGACATTGGACGAAGGGTTCGGATTCAAAAATACCTTTTGGAGTTCCGATGGTAAGTTTATGATTTCATAAAACTATGTAATTTAATCACTAGTATACTGTAACTTACCTAAATGTAATTGTAACTTAGGTACATAAACAAAAATTTACAGAAAATGTTTATAAGAATCTCAAATATTGCATAAGGTTGAAACACATAGAAATGTTAAATGTTTGGGTGATAACTTTTGATAAAATTCATAAAAACAAGTCTCTCATCGCTTTTGTTAACGCTTTACAATTTTTTTTCCATATCAGGTGTGGCGAGAGCCTACTAACCACGAGACCGATTGCTACCTTTGCTTTGTCAAGACTTCGGGCTTCACTAAGAAAAATAAACATTGTATCGAGTACCCAAATTTCGACACCGCGATACGACCTGTGCTACATTCAAATGAGATCCCCATTCCAAAATTTAAGGGTCTGCCAACTCAAGAATTAGTTAAAGATGTTCCTGAAAATATTGTTATGCACTTTGAGGAGTCAGACACCGATTTTGACCCCAGCGTATTTGAAAGTCAAAACGATCCGCAAAAGTTTAACCAGGCCGAGTTGAATGATCTTGTAAGGGATCTAAATTTGCCAAAAAAGGCTGCGGAAATTTTAGCTTCAAGACTTAAAGAGAAAAACTTGCTTACTTCAAACACATACATTTCATTTTACAGAAAAAGAGAAGAAGAACTTGTTAAATATTTTAGAACAGAGGATAGTTTAGTATATTGCTGCGACATAGTTGGTTTGTTAAAGAAGATGGGGGTTGAGTCTTACGATGCAAATGATTGGCGCTTGTTTTTAGACAGTTCGAAAAGAAGTCTTAAGTGTGTGTTGTTGCATAATGGCAATCTATACGGCTCGATACCGATTGGGCACTCAACAAAATTAAAAGAAAAGTATGAACATATAGAAAAGGTTTTAAATCTTATCAAATATAGGGAGCACGAGTGGATCATATGTGTTGACTTAAAAATGGTTAATTTTCTGCTAGGACAACAAGGAGGGTATACTAAATATCCCTGCTTCCTTTGCTTATGGGACAGCAGAGCCAAGGAAGAACATTATTTCAAACAAATCTGGCCAGCACGAACATCACTTACTGTCGGAGAAAAAAACGTATTTAATCCACCTTTAGTGAGCAGAGATAAAATCATATTTCCTCCTCTGCATATAAAACTAGGCCTCATTAAACAATATGTAAAAGCTTTAGATACGAACGGCGAGTGTTTCAAATACATAACTTCAAAATTTCCAAGTTTAAGTTATGAAAAAATCAAGGCGGGAATTTTCGACGGTCCACAAATAAGAACAATGATTAAAGTCAGCAGTTTCCTAATGTCATGAATGAACGCGAAAAAAATGGCTGGTTCTCATTCGTGGACTTGATAGAAAACTTTTTAGGCAATTATAGGGCAGATAACTACGAAGAAATCGTAAAAAAACTTTTAAGGGACTACAAAGAGTTAGGTTGCAATATGAGCATAAAAATGCATTTTTTGAATAGCCATCTTGACCAATTTCCAAGTAATTTAGGTGATGTAAGTGACGAACAAGGGGAGAGATTCCACCAAGATATCAAAATTATGGAGGAACGGTACCAAGGCCGCTGGGATTCCCACATGATGGCTGATTACTGCTGGTGCTTGAAAAGAGACCTGCCATCAACAAGCAAATACGCTAGAAAGTCTTACAAAAGAAAATTTTGCCACAGTGAAAGCTTCATATCTGTTTGTTTTTTTATTTTGTCATTTCTATCGTTATAATGTAATTTTACTGTAGTTTGAACTGCTTGTATTCATGAAACTTGAAAAAAAAATTTAACACATGACTTAATTTTTTAGTCCTAATTTGAAAAATCTGGAAAATGGCACATAGGCTGTCGACAAGAATCAGGACCTGATAGAGCCAAACCGAGTTGAAATTCGTATTCAGCGCACCCAAATTACCTAGAATCAAGTGTCAGATATCATTCAATAAAATACGTGTTGCCCAATATATATATATATATATATATATATATATATATATATTTCGTAAACTCCAGAAAATTCCAGAAGCCTCGAATCTTTATAAACCCAAATTCGGTGTACCTTTATTTCGGAAAATTCTAGAAGATTCGAATCTTTAATGTTCATGAAACACAAATTCGCCATACTTTTAATTTGATTATTTTTAATTTGCTTTATTTTAATTTGCATTTTAATTTACATAAGATTAAGAAGGGGTGGGGCCGTGGGGGTGACATCAGAAGACCACGTGGTTTTGGAGGGGGGGGGGGTTAAGTCATTAGCCACAAATGACCACAAGGCGGGGGACGGGTTTGAAAACCACCCGAAAAAGGACCACGTGGTTTTGAATGACCACTTTCGCCAGCGAGATCTTTTTTGGGAGGAGGGGTTATATTTTCATGAACCTGTACAAACTTGAAAAATTTAGAATACATCTTATTTGAAGAATTCCAGAGTTCTAATTATTTTATATTATTTAACTAACTTATTTTGGTCTATTTAACCGTATTAAATCCTTTTATTGTATATATTCTGTACCGTATGAAAACTAAACTGTTTTAAATGACATAGTCGGATGAAAAATAGGCGTTATATCACGTGACTGCTATTCTTATATTTTATTGGGTAAACAGTAGTTTCTTCCTAAACACGTATGAACGTGTTGAAACCTGATCGTGTGGCTTTGTACTAATAGTCACGTTCGTTGTTTAAATGAATCTAAGGTTTACGTGAACTTTTAAACGTTATCTATCTGATGTTTTCCAATTAAGTATTATAGATTCTATTATTTTATTTATTAATAAATTCCCAACTTTACAATCCCAACATACTATGTCTATATTCAAACGAAATAGTATTAGATTTAAAGTGTAAAATTGTTTTTCGTTTTTTGATTGGCCAGCCTTTAGAAAAAATAAAACATGGTCCCATATTGGATGATTATTCATAATGCTCTAATTCAATATGATCTGAATACACGTTAGTGAGAGACATACATGCCACGCCTCCGTAGACGGAGACTTATGTAAAAAGGGTAGGCTTGTCAACGGTTGCCCAAGAAAGTGGCAAACGTTTTCAGATGTTATTCTGTTAATATTTCAAAAGAATATATATGCTCATAATGCATTAAGTTCACTGATAATTACATCACCGAACTCCTTAATATGCAACGATTTTGACTCTTTTCATCACATACGACAGGAGTAATAAAGTAGTTTGTGTGAAAAATGTTCATGATAGTACACCAAAGGGAGATCGAATTCAATCACAGATGCTATTAAAACTTATGGACAAATGCACCCTTAGTCAGGGAATCACAGAGACGACACAAAAAAAACTAGACCTAATCACGAAAACAAACGACAACGGCATTGTAACAACGGCAGTGTAACAACGGCATTGTAACAAATGTAGTTGTCAGCCACTCAGAATATTCTTACCATGCTTATAATACTCGTACGTACAAATGATATTAGATAGAAAAGAACACAAACCTTACTAAAAATAAAACAAAAATATATTTAGAGGATTAAATCTTAATTCAAACTAAATTCACTGGAAACTTACATTAAAAAATAAAAGAAACGAGAATTCGCTTCCTGATTATTGATTTCTCAAAACAGCAGTACGATGAATGCACTTTCTCTCTTGCGAGACAGCTAATCACAGAATCTGACACATGGAAGTTCGCCTTCATTCGATCTGTTCCAAACAAGGGTGACCCTCCAACTATCGTCCAATTGCTTTGATTTATTGCTTTCTAAAATTTTTGAATCTATCCTTAACAGGAAGATTCTTAGACACCTCCCTTCTCACAATCTTCTTTCAGATCGTCAGTATGGGTTCCGCAAGGGTTGCCCTCCTGGCGATCTTCTTACATATCTCTTTGACTCTTGGTAACCTTCCTTTCGGGATTTCGGTGAAACCTTTGCTATTTATTGCACTAGACATATCAAAAGCTTTTTATAAAGTCTGGAACAAATCTTTTCCAAACTACCCTTCTTCAGTTTCTATTCTTCTATCTGTGCCTTCATCTCTAATTTCCTTTCTGGCCGATCTATAGCTGCGATTGTAGATGGCCACTGTTTTTCTCTTAAAGCTATGAATAATGGTGTTCCTCAGGCTCTGTCCTCTCACCCACTCTTTTCCTTTTATTTATCAATGATCTGCTAAATCGCACTTCCTGTCTTATCTACCCGTATACCAATGATTTCACTCCACTTCTCCACTCGCTTCACAAAGCGTCCCTCTCATCAGCCACTATATGCTTCGCGTAGGACAGCTATGATGCAGCTGACCTCTGATCTTTCTACTATCTCCGATTGGGGCAGAGAAAACTTGTGGCTTTCAATGCCCCCAAAAACACAGTTCCTTCATCTATCTACTCGTTACAATCTTCCACACGATTATCCCCTTACCTTCAACAATACACAACTCACTCCTTCCTCTCCTCGTAACATTCTTGGCGTTTTCTCGTGATCTTTCCTGGAAAGATCACATATACCCTCTTTCCAAACAGCTTCTAAGAGGTTAGGTGTGCTGTACCGGCTCCGCATGTTCTTCACCCCAACTCGGTGTCGCTGTACAGGGGTCTTGTCTGCCCCTATATGGAGTACGCTTTTCATGTGTTGGGTGACTCAACCCACACAGCACTACTTGACCGGGTGGAGTCCAAGGGTTTTTGCATCATCATTTCCCCACCTATTACTGACTGTCTTCAAGCCCTCTCGCTTCGCCACAATGTGACCTCACTCTCTCTCTCTTTACTATCGCTATTATAACGGACACTGTTCTTTTGAACTCTGTACCTGCGTGTCTCCTTTAATGAGAGCACGCAGTACCAGACTATCAACACATTCTCATTCCTTTTCTGTCCAATTCTCTAACGCGAGGGTTAATCGGTATTTTCAATCCTTCATCTACTCAACCGGTCAACTCTGGAACAATCTTCCTCAGTCCAACTTTCCTCCTGTCTATGACCTCCAATCTTTCAAACGTAGTGTGTCCAGACATCTCAAAAACCTAGACTTTGATTTTGGCTCTCTTCTTCCTCTATGGGAGTGGGGTCGTTTTTTCGGGCATTCGCCCTTGGCCCCTCATTTCTGCATTAAAAAAATTATTATATATATATATATATATATATATATATATATATATAATCCTATTACTTACAAGTTGTGTTTCACATATAATATATTTACATATCGGTGAAACCTGTCAGAGAAGTTTGTCCGTAATATTATTTGATTAATGGAACACCTTTCATACGAAAACAATTCTCTATTGAGCGCTTGAATACTACTAATGATGCCATCATTTCTGACGCAGCTACCATAGTATATAAGTCCCCCGAGTTGTTGAATTTACGCTAATTAAGCACCTTTTCAACTTCTGTCAGTCCCAGGATCTATTTCGTCTATAGCATTTCAAAAATGCCGTTATTAGTTTCAACAAAGCAATTCGGAGCGATTCCCCATAAAAAAATAGCTGTAATTTATTATTATTATTATTAGTATTATTATTATTATTATTATTATTATTGGGTTTATTCCATCCCTTTCTTTATATAGGGTGTTTATAAAGTCCCTATCTATTTAAGTGAAAACGTAGCAAAAAGGGTAAAATTCAATAACAATATAATAGAAGGCATAAATATATATTCATTAAGTATTCATTAAATGTATGCCTTCTATTATATCGTTATTGAATTTTACCCTTTTTGCTACGTTTTCACTGAAATAGATAGGGACTTTATAAACACCCTGTATTTTCCCTGATATACCTTCCCCCACCTTACACTTCTTTCCGGTTTTACCTTTTCCATCCTCTGTACTGATATACTACAATATATAAAGACATCTGCCTTTCTTTCAGTCATACAAAGGCGAGTTCCAATTTTAAACGAAATCTTTCGCTTTTGTCATACAAAATTTTTCCTTTTTAATATGGACTTTTATAGCATTTAAAGAGGCTCTTTTAAAATTCATAAGTATCAGCTTGAAGAGAAATTATAATAGTAATGTTAATAATTACCCAATTATTATTATTATAATAGAACTACTCACGACTAAACTCTATACAATATCCACCTCCAGTTAGTTCATAAATGGCTGATGTGAATATCTTTTTAAAGTTGTAAGAAAGAATGAATGTGAAAGATTTATACATTTTTTAAGAGTGAAAATATGGTGTAAAAATTTACAGTATTTTTTTATAGTTTCATTTGCTTCTTTTGTCTTTTTTTTTTTTCTAACTTCCTTCTTGGGATTTAGGAGCTTTGTAAGCCTGTAAATCTGTCAAAAAAGCCACTAACCGTTGTTACACGTAGCATATATGAACTGCGATCACAGATTCAAGTCACGAAGTCATAATATATTATCTGAGTTAAATGGAAGAGAGAGAGAGAGAGAGAGAGAGAGAGAGAGAGAGAGAGAGAGAGAGAGAGAGAGAGAGAGAGAGAGAGAGAGAGAGAGAGAGAGTTACAAGGAGTTACAAGGAAAAGAAGTACCTCAAAAGGCCTTGCGGCCCATACCGAGGAGGTACCAATGGCAACGGGAGCCAGGGAAAATTTTGTAAAAGTTTATTTTTCTTTCAACTATCCTAGCAGTAGTAGAAAACTGGATAGTAAAGTAGAAGGCTCTCTCCCCACCCTCCGCTCCCTCCCTGCCAGAGGCAGGTACGGAAAAAGGTTGAAGAAAATACCTTGACCCTGGAAAAGTAGCCAAGGAAATTTTACAGGAAAGTGGAGAATATATAAATAGCTCTATATTTAGCTTGCTCACAGAGACCGAGCAAGCGAACTCCTGCAGAGTTTTCTGAGGTTTTAATCTTAAACTATGAGTGTGTTCAGTACTTTGTCTAGCCTATTTTAAACAGATTTACACTTTGACTGGAAACAACCTCTGAGGGAAGTTGGTTCCAGATATTAACTATTTTATAGGAAAAGAAATTTCCGCAGACTGAGGTCCTAAATGTCTTTACACACTCAAATAGTGTGCAAGATTTCGTTTAACCTTTTCTTGAACTGATCCACAGAGGAACTGTTCACAACTTCCGAAGGTAACCTGTTCCATGTGTCACAGATCTTATACGTAAAGTAATTCCCACACACACTAGTCCTAAACCGTTTCAAATCCAACTTCCAACCATTGTTGCGAGTTGGGTTATCATTTAAACTAAACATACTTCTAAAATCGACATCGTTGAACCCTCGTAAGAGCTTGAAAACCTCGATCAGTTGACCGCGCAGCCTCCGAGTTTCAAGCGAAAACAAGTTCAGGGCGCGTAACCGTCGATTGTAGCCCATATGCCTAACGGAAGGGATTAACTTTGTGGCCCTCGCCTGCACTCGCTCCAGCCTCTCAATATCTTTCCTGAGGGTGGGCGACCAGAACTGCACAGCATACTCCAGGTACGGCCGAACAAGGGAATTGTACAGTGAGAGCACAATCTCCTTGTTCCGAAACTGAAATTGCCTCCTGATATAACCCAATAGTTTCTGGGCTTTCTTTTCCACCTCTACACACTGTTTCGTAAACTTAAGGTCGCTGCTAATTAGCACACCCAAGTCCTTTTCTAAATCAGTCACCTCGATATTACTGCCCAACATCGAGTAGTCCGACTTGGGATTGGCGTAGCCAATGTGCATCACTTTGCATTTACCCAAGTTAAACGGCATTTGCCATTTTTCGGACCACTCTCCTATCCTACCTAGGTCCGCACGCAGTTCCTCGATCGCTTCGGGCGTCCCAACATTGGCCCCAAGCTTGGTGTCATCAGCGAATTTGGCGATCCGACTGACGATGCCACCGTCGATATCATTTATGTAAATGGTAAACAACAGTGGCCCCAAAACGGAACCCTGAGGAACCCCACTAGTGACCGAGGCCCAACCCGAACTAGCCCCTTTAATTACCACCCTCTGCCGCCTATTCCTCAGCCAGTTTTCAATCCACCTACCTATTTCCCCACCGATACCCAGCGCGCGCACTTTCGCCATTAGCCGGCGGTGAGGTACCTTATCAAAGGCTTTCTGAAAGTCGAGATAAAGTATATCAATCGCCCTACTCTTATCGTACTCACTCAACATGACGTGGAAAAACTCGAGCAAGTTGGTGAGACACGACCTATGCCGTCTAAACCCATGTTGGGAGTCCCCAAGCAGCTTGTAGGAATCCAAATGGTCAACGATTCTATCAGCTATTATCCTTTCTAATAATTTACCTACAACTGAAGTGAGACTAATAGGACGATAGTTCCCTGGACTTTCGTGATCCCCTTTCTTAAAGATAGGGGTCACGTTGGCCTCCCTCCAGTCACCAGGCACCTGGCCCATCACCAACGATTTGTTGAAGACTGTAGCCAGGTGGGGAGCCACCTGGTCGCGCACTTCTCGCAAAACACTG
The DNA here is from genome assembly GCA_023014485.1 of Bathynomus jamesi. Taxonomy (NCBI): domain Eukaryota; kingdom Metazoa; phylum Arthropoda; class Malacostraca; order Isopoda; family Cirolanidae; genus Bathynomus; species Bathynomus jamesi. The sequence goes on along the minus strand of JAJOZX010009953.1, from coordinate 87,192 downwards.
GGGAGAAACTGGTCTGGCCCAGGAGCCTTAAACGCGCTCAGTTTGTATATTCTATGAGCAACGACTGTCGCGGTACATCTAACACTATCCAGGCCAGCACCTTCGTGCCTCACAGCTGGCTCGGGGATGACGCGGGTATCCTCCCTGGTGAACACTCCCGCAAAGTACTCATTAAGCACATTAGCGATGTCCGCGTCGGAGGTCCGCAGAACGCCGCTTCCGTCCTTTAAAGGACCTATCATGCTTCTAATGGGCTTTCTACTATTAACATAACTGAAGAACTCCTTAGGGTTCCCCTTGCAGAGGCTTGCCACCCGTAGTTCTTCGTTACGTTTCGCTAGACTAACCTTCGCCTTCACTTCCCTACACAGGCGGACATACGCTTCAGTGTTCTCGTGAGAGAGAGAGAGAGGAGAGAGAGAGAGAGAGAGAGAGAGAGAGAGAGAGGAGAGAGAGAGAGAGAGAGATATTAAAAATTTATGACTACAGCCCTCTGAAAACTAACTTTTTGAAAGTATTTAAAACGCATAACTTTTTTATTTATTTTCTTCATATATATATATATTATATATATATATATATATATATATATATATATATATATATATATATATATATATATGATACAGTCAATATGTGAAACCAGTTGTTTCACGTAATGCTTAAAAATTTCAAGCATTTCGCGTAATTCCTGCCCCTTGAACATACTGTAGGTAATACGCATATTAACCTAACCTAGCCAACCTAATCTAATCTAACCTAGCCTAACCACCCTAACTTAACCTAACCTAACCTTCACGAAGTCGTTAATCGCTTCATCGAGTTATCCTAAATGCCAGAAGCTTTTTAGGCATTACGTGAATAACTGGTTTCACACATTGACTGTAACACATATATATATATATACATATATATATATATATATATATATCAACCCCTTCGTCTATGGCCTTGGTCGGTTCGAAGTTGACGGGCGTTCTGGTTAGGTGGCAGCAACGGATTTGTTACTCTGGAGTATCTGGTACCGTATAGGGAATCGTAGAAGTTTCTCTTATACTCCTCTCCGATTTCTTCTTGTAGTGGATCGGAGGATTCTGTGAGGCTCACTAAATTCTCTGAAGGTTCCCCGATTCTTCATGTAACGTATCGGGAAATTATTTTTCTCTATTTAAGACTAAGTTCTCTGAAGAGAGCAAGGCTCGAAGGAGAAGACAAAGATATTCTCTCACTGTAGTTTACTGCTAAAATGTTACAGGTAATGCTCAGCCTCTAAGTTAGATCAGACAATCAGATCGAGAATTTGAAAAATTGTTCGGCTTTATAGACTGAATTTTTGTTGACATCATTATTATTTAATGTTGACTTATTTTGTTTTTATTCTCAATAGGCTGCATTATTTTGCAAAACATTTGAAGATAAGGTAAATATTTTAGCTGTAGCAACGTCTAATCAGAAAGCAAGATATTTGAAGATGAAGCCATATTTTTATTTTAAACCGCATATTGACAGATCTGATGTTATCATGATCTGCCGAGTTAACTAAAAATGGAAATTAAAATATGCATTTTATTATGAATTACACTTAAACATGCATATGAGCAAAAATTAAATGCTTAAGATTTAAAATTAAACGTTAAGCAAGACATGATTTCATCTTTTACAACGAAGAGAGAATCTATACAGAAAATGAACATTGAGAATTTAACAAGATTACATTATTAAGCTAAATCTAAAAAAAATGATTAAGTAATTTAAAAAGAAATAATTCACCAATTATTCAGCAGAAATAAAATAGAAAGCGAATCAAAAATTTTATCTAAACTTCGTCAGCGTTATCCGAATTTGGACTCTCTATGTAAAAATGAATATAAGAATATTAATATATAAGAATATAAGAATTATATAAATATAAGGATTATATAAATATACGAATTATATAAATATACGAATTAAACGAATGAATATAAGAATTATCTGAATGAATATAAGAATATAGGAATATAGGAATTACTCATTGTTCATTTTTACACACACACACACACACATATATATATATATACACCACACACACATATATATATATATATATATAATATATATTAATTCAGTATTTAGTCCACGTAAAGGCCTCATATATATATATTATATAATATATATATATAATATATATATGTGTGTGTGTGTGTGTTGTGTGTGTAAAAATGAACAATGAGTAATTCCTATATTCCTATATTCTTATATTCATTCATATAATTCTTATATTCATTCGTATAATTCGTATATTATATAATTCGTATATTTATATAAAATATATATATATATATATATATATATATATATATATATATATATATATAATCATGCGGGTTGCTTCTACAGAGCTTCAATTTAATATTTAGGAGAAATCCAATGACAAGGAGAAATGTAAATGCCATGAAAAGTCTTCTTTAATGCGCAACGTTTCGAGCAATACGCTCATCTTCAGGCTGTATAATAACATGTGAAATTAAAATCAATAATTGAATGAAAAACAAGACAAAGAAAATTTCTATAACCTATTCATAAAGGCAAATTTTAAAAGACTGAGAAAAGAGGGTTAAATTCTAAGTTATACAGATTTACATATAAAAATTAAGAAGCTATTTTTAAATACATATAGTAAATGTGAAATTAATACACTGGAAAAATTAACAATAGTAGTTTCATTATTCCAGTGTACTATTGTTAATTTTTCCAGTGTATTAATTTCACATTTACTATATGTATTTAAAAATAGCTTCTTAATTTTATATGTAAATCTGTATAACTTAGAATTTAACCCTCTTTTCTCAGTCTTTTAAAATTTGCCTTTATGAATAGGTTATAGAAATTTTCTTTGTCTTGTTTTTCATTCAATTATTGATTTTAATTTCACATGTTATTATACAGCCTGAAGATGAGCGTATTGCTCGAAACGTTGCGCATTAAAGAAGACTTTTCATGGCATTTACATTTCTCCTTGTCATTGGATTTCTCCTAAATATTATATATATATATATATATATTATATATATATATATATAAGACCTTTACGTGGACTAAATATTGAATTAATTTCTTCAGTAAGCAGTTAAATCACTTCATATTAGGATTTCCTTTTCTTTTTTTGTCTTTTTTAGATCGATCAGTATTTCCTTCATACTTCAACTTCCTTCAAGCAAAAAATATAAAAATATTTTTGATTTTTTATCGTAATTTCTCTACTTCATTCATGGAAAAATTGTCAAAGGAATGTTTGTTTCAAGTTTGAGTATACAATATGTTACATTTGTCGGGAGGGTGCTTACTGATCCTTTTTTTATTGAACTGTATTTTTATTCAATTTTGGTTCGTATCCTAATCGTACTGGCAATAATTTGTTTTCTGTTATCGAGAGGTTATCTTCTGACGCGTTCTCTTGAAGTAGGTGGGGAAGGGGAGTGAGTTTAACGGATGCACTTTCAATTACCTTAACAATAATAAATTTAAAAACATTTTTTTTTTCTGTCGCGTTTGCGCGCCTATAAACATACGCACGCACGTACGTACAATATTATCAGAATAAATTCTTTAATTTTCATTCTATGATAAAAGACAGAAAATTATACGAACAGATTTCCTTATCGTCCGCGTAAATATTTTAAAGAATGACAGATTATCCTTCTTCTCACCCGAGTAACCTACTGTATATTTGCTTTAAATATACTGTAACTTTTATGATTATTTTCCCTTCAAAATCTGCAAAACAGTTTTCACGTCCAATATCTCGCTTATGCAAATTTACTTTCGATAAATATATTATTTTCGCATTTGTTTCCTCTTTATAAAGATTTTGAGAAATTTAATCTTGTCGTCCTTATATTGGCGATATCATGTCTGGATATTTGCATATGCTGATGGGAAAGTGTTGGATGACCTCTGGGCTGTCAGTAAAATGATTCCTCCGAATTATTATATATTATATATATAATTATATATAATATATATATATATATATATATATATATAGAGAGAGAGAGAGAGAGAGAGAGAGAGAGAGAGAGAGAGAGTTACAAGGAGTTACAAGGAAAAGAAGTACCTCAAAAGGCCTTGCGGCCCATACCGAGGAGGTACCAATGGCAACGGGTGCCAGGGAAAACTTTGTAAAAGTTTATTTTTCTTTCAACTATCCTAGCAGTAGTAGAAAACTGGATAGAAAAGTTGAAGGCTCTCTCCCCACCCTCCGCTCCCTCCCTGCCAGAGGCAGGTACGGAAAAAGGTTGAAGAAAATACCTTGACCCTGGAAAAGTAGCCAAGGAAATTTTACAGAAAGTGGAGAATATATAAATAGCTCTATATTTAGCTTGCTCACAGAGACACTGAGCAAGTGAACTCCTGCAGAGTTTTCTGAGGTTTTAATCTTAAACGATGAGTGTGTTCAGTACTTTGTCTAGCCTATTTGTAAACAGATTTACACTTTCACTGGAAACAACCTCTGAGGGAAGTTGGTTCCAGATATTAACTATTTTATAGGAAAAGAAATTTCCGCAGACTGAGGTCCTAAATGTCTTTACACACTCAAATAGTGTGCAAGATTTCGTCTAACCTTTTCTTGAACTGATCCACAGAGGAACTGTTCACAACTTCCGAAGGTAACCTGTTCCATGTGTCACAGATCTTATACGTAAAGTAATTCCCACACACACTAGTCCTAAACCGTTTCAAATCCAACTTCCAACCATTGTTGCGAGTTGGGTTATCATTTAAACTAAACATACTTCTAAAATCGACATCGTTGAACCCTCGTAAGAGCTTGAAAACCTCGATCAGTTGACCGCGCAGCCTCCGAGTTTCAAGCGAAAACAAGTTCAGGGCGCGTAACCGTCGATTGTAGCCCATATGCCTAACGGAAGGGATTAACTTTGTGGCCCTCGCCTGCACTCGCTCCAGCCTCTCAATATCTTTCCTGAGGGTGGGCGACCAGAACTGCACAGCATACTCCAGGTACGGCCGAACAAGGGAATTGTACAGTGAGAGCACAATCTCCTTGTTCCGAAACTGAAATTGCCTCCTGATATAACCCAATAGTTTCTGGGCTTTCTTTTCCACCTCTACACACTGTTTCGTAAACTTAAGGTCGCTGCTAATTAGCACACCCAAGTCCTTTTCTAAATCAGTCACCTCGATATTACTGCCCAACATCGAGTAGTCCGACTTGGGATTGGCGTAGCCAATGTGCATCACTTTGCATTTACCCAAGTTAAACGGCATTTGCCATTTTTCGGACCACTCTCCTATCCTACCTAGGTCCGCACGCAGTTCCTCGATCGCTTCGGGCGTCCCAACATTGGCCCCAAGCTTGGTGTCATCAGCGAATTTGGCGATCCGACTGACGATGCCACCGTCGATATCATTTATGTAAATGGTAAACAACAGTGGCCCCAAAACGGAACCCTGAGGAACCCCACTAGTGACCGAGGCCCAACCCGAACTAGCCCCTTTAATTAGTCCAGAGCTGGGCACTTGCGGTTTTTTTTGCGGTACTGCGGTACTGCGGTACTACCGTGTTGGTCGGTACCGCGGAAAGTACCGCGGGAAATTTGAATGCGGTAGCGGTACTGCTGTACTTTCAGCGATCCTTTGCGGTACTGCGTTATGCGGTACCGGTTTGGTAGTGCGGTAGTAGTACCGCAGTACCGCAAAAAAACGGGCAAAAAAACGCAAGTGCCCAGCTCTGAATTAATTACCACCCTCTGCCGCCTATTCCTCTTCCAGTTTTCAATCCACCTACCTATTTCCCCACCGATACCCAGCGCGCGCACTTTCGCCATTAGCCGGCGGTGAGGTACCTTATCAAAGGCTTTCTGAAAGTCGAGATAAAGTATATCAATCGCCCTACTCTTATCGTACTCACTCAACATGACGTGGAAAAACTCGAGCAAGTTGGTGAGACACGACCTATGCCGTCTAAACCCATGTTGGGAGTCCCCAAGCAGCTTGTAGGAATCCAAATGGTCAACGATTCTATCAGCTATTATCCTTTCTAATAATTTACCTACGACTGAAGTGAGACTAATAGGACGATAGTTCCCTGGACTTTCGTGATCCACTTTCTTAAAGATAGGGGTCACGTTGGCCTCCCTCCAGTCACCAGGCACCTGGCCCATCACCAACGATTTGTTGAAGACTGTAGCCAGGTGGGGAGCCACCTGGTCGCGCACTTCTCGCAAAACACTGGGGAGAAACTGGTCTGGCCCAGGAGCCTTAAACGCGCTCAGTTTGTCTATTCTATGAGCAACGACTGTCGCGGTACATCTAACACTATCCAGGCCAGCACCTTCGTGCCTCACAGCTGGCTCGGGGATGACGCGGGTATCCTCCCTGGTGAACACTCCCGCAAAGTACTCATTAAGCACATTAGCGATGTCCGCGTCGGAGGTCCGCAGAACGCCGCTTCCGTCCTTTAAAGGACCTATCATGCTTCTAATGGGCTTTCTACTATTAACATAACTGAAGAACTCCTTAGGGTTCCCCTTGCAGAGGCTTGCCACCCGTAGTTCTTCGTTACGTTTCGCTAGCCTAACCTTCGCCTTCACTTCCCTACACAGGCGGACATACGCTTCAGTGTTCTCGTGGGAACGATTGGCCTTCGCCCTCCTATACGCTACTTTCCTATTTCGGATAGCCGAAGCGATGCCACGATTGAACCACTTAGGCTGCGTTGAAGCAGGGGTGACCGGTTTTGAGGGTATGGCAGCAGACTGCAGCACCATAAACTCATCCCGGAATGCACTCCACACTCCCTCAACATCGCCGCCAACCTCTAACCCCATCTCTCCTACGCTATCCCTGAGGCTAACAAAGTTCGCCCGCCGGAGATCGAGCTTACTGCCTCTCGAGTTACTACGCTTCACCCGAGGGACGCACACACGGAACCTAATAAGACCGTGATCACTCCCGCCCAACGATTCGTCAACGGTGAGGCCAGTGACGAGGTTGTCTTCGGTCGTGAATACTAAGTCTAGAACGCTTTCGCCTCGTGTAGGCTCGTTGACCCACTAAGTGAGGAAGTTCTCATCAGCAAAGTCAACTAGCCTCCTCCCTTCAGCATCGGCAGTCCTGTTTTCTCACTTTATGCCGCGACAGTTGAAGTCTCCTAAAACTACACACACCCTATCCCCTAGCAGGCTACTGAGTTCGGTGTACAGGGCTGTATCGTCCTCGAGGAGGAGATGCGGAGGTCTGTACACCAAGATTAACCTATAGTTCGTCCCTCCCACGTTCAGATCGACGCCAAGCAGCTCCCGTTCCGACCGGAACTGGCAGTCAACCGGACTCAACGTGTCTCTGACGTATATTAGTACCCCACCCCCCTCCCCACGGGTGCGGTCTTTGCGAAACATTCTATACTCGGGAATTTCGAACTCCCCAACGTAGTCCCTACGATCAGTATGAATCCAGGACTCGGTGATAGCAACGATATCCTGGTATTCTGATGCTAAGAGCGCCCGTAGCTCGCAAAACTTGTTCCTAATTGACCTAGCATTAAAAAGCATTGCACGGAGGGAGCCTTCCCTATTCTGACCGCCCCCTAGCACGACCCGTTTCCCGAACAGCCAGGGCTGTCGGGAGTTGAAGAGCCCCTCACTAACGAGGGGGCAACTTCCGCAGGAGACTGAGCCCCCTCCAACGTAGGAGGAGGGTCACCCACCTGTACTTCGACGCACCCTTCAGTTGAAGGTACTGTATGTCCGCCACCGGCTCATCCTCATCTCTCCCCGGTGGGGGCCCATCATCTCTCCCCGGACTCGACCGGGGAGAGAGAGAGAGAGAGAGAGAGAGTTAATTATCAATGCATTCATACTTTAAGTGAAAGTATGAAGAGTTAGCCATCTTTATATATATATATATATATATATACATACATTTAACTGCAAACACGCAGTATAATTAACGTAAAGAACGACGCTTGTATAGGAGATATTCCGCGCAAGACGAGAGAGAGAGAACGAAACAAATGAAAAAATGAGGTAACCACCCGGGAATCGAACCCGGGATCTTCCGATTGCCGGTCAGATGCGATAACCATTACACCATGGGCCTCACTTCCAAATGCCGTAATTCTTCTACATACTCGCAGAAACCAATGCCCCAAGGGGGCACCTCCCGCATGCCGTAACATTATATACATTTAACTGCAAACACGCAGTATAATTAACGTAAAGAACGACGCTTGTATAGGAGATATTCCGCGCAAGACGAGAGAGAGAACGAAACAAATGAAAAAATGAGGTAACCACCCTGGAATCGAACCCGGGATCTTCCGATTGCCGGTCAGATGCAATAACCATTACACCATGGGCCTCACTCTTCCAAATGCCGTAATTCTTCTACATACCTCATTTTTTCATTTGTTTCGTTCTCTCTCTCTCTCGTCTTGCGCGGAATATCTCCTATACAAGCGTCGTTCTTTACGTTAATTATACTGCGTGTTTGCAGTTAAATGTATATAATGTTACGGCATGCGGGAGGTGCCCCTTGGGGCATTGGTTTCTGCGAGTATGTAGAAGAATTACGGCATTTGGAAGAGTGAGGCCCATGGTGTAATGGTTATCGCATCTGACCGGCAATCGGAAGATCCCGGGTTCGATTCCCGGGTGGTTACCTCATTTTTTCATTTGTTTCGTTCTCTCTCTCTCTCGTCTTGCGCGGAATATCTCCTATACAAGCGTCGTTCTTTACGTTAATATATATATATGTGTGTGTGTGTGTGTGTGTACACAGTATATTAGTTTTCATGTTATTGAGTTAAATGCTGTGGAGCTTTTCCGAAATTTGGAGTTTCCTATGTTTTTGAAAATAAGATATTTAATGTAGATTTTTACGCTGATTTAAAAAATGTAAGTTTTTTTTTTGAGAAATAAGCGGTTCAAAAGTTATGTTTGTTATTGTAATTTTGTATTAGGTCAAAAACTATAACAATACAACTGAAAACTAATACAAGAGTTATTGTATGCTTTAGTAATATTGGCTTATGTCACTAAGTATTTGTGTGAATAGATTTCAACCGTTATTTTTCTGTCGCCACATGAATTCGCACAGTAGGTATCAATCAGTCAACTGAATGCCCGGTTAAGTTAATTGAATGCCAGGTTCGGTTAATTGAATGCCCGGTTAGATTAATTATACGCCCTTGACGATTGGTTAGGTTAAATCGTGATATTTTCGTTAGTTTTAACGTTATCTAATATCTATAGAAAAGTTGAAATTTATCAAAAATAGTATTAACAATATGACAAATCAATATATACATGCAAAAGATTTTTCTACAGTAACTATAGGTAAACTAGTATACCATGTAACTTTTAAAATAGTATACGTAAACTAGAATACCGTGTAACGTTTAAAATAATAATTTCTCCAAAAAAAGACTTACATTTTTGAAATCAGCGTACAATTCTACATTAAATATCTTATTTTCAAAAAAATAGGAAACAGTCCAAATTTTGGAAAAGGCCCAACGCTGTCTCTGTTACTAAAAGCATTGTGGTGTTTCAGTACCATTATTGGTAGTGGGTATATATAAAGTTGCGAGTGTGTTTGGTAATAGGAGCTTTGTTACAATCGTCAATGTTCGCATAGCTTATTGATTGTCGTGATTACGTGGCAAATTTGGCCTTCAGCTCTATTGTATGTATTTTAGTAGAATCACTAATTATTTATTCCTGATTTCTTCATTCTAAATTTAGATGGGTAGAATCGTATTTAAAATTGGATCTTTTCGGTTTGACGGCCTGTAATGTTTTTTAACATTACTTGTTTTTTATTGTCCAGTTTTAATTGAGGATTTCAAAAATAACATTCATGTTTTAGAGAAATAAAGAGTGAGGTAGTTATATGCAATTTAACAAATTTAAAATATATATTTTTAAACCGTATTTTGATCTTTTTGGTTTGACGGCCGGCGGAAAAAAAAAAGAGTCATGGCTACGGAACCGTCAAATTCTAGACTCTACCAACTGGTTAGGTTAACTGAATGCCCAGTTAGGTTAACAGAATGCCAGGTTAGGCCAACTGTACGCCCTTGACGATTGGTTAGGTTAAGTCATGATATTTTCGTTAGTTTACTATCAAAAGAAACGAAAATATCACGACTTAACCTAACCAATCGTCAAGAGCGTACAGTTGACCTAAAACTTTCAGGGATTTTGGAATCTTAACCCTTTGACGACCAGTATACGTTTCTTTGAACTTAAAAGTTTAAGTTTTGTTATTTACAATTAGATATTAGTAAGTAGTAACTATAGTCACTTAAATGACCCATTTTTGGGTTAATTTTCCGACAACTAAACGATACCTGTATAAACATGTAGATGTATTTGTAGAAACGTTGCATCACTGTACAATTTATATTATTATTTCTGTTGGGACAAATATGTCCCGTGGTCCTCAAAGGGTTAAAGCGTATATGATATTCTCTAAACTAAAATGTACAGGGTGTTCGGAAAGTCACTGTGCACTTATATAATTAATGTTTTTTTATATTTTTATATTTTTATATTTATATTTTTTATATTATTTTTTATTATTTTATTATTATTTTTTTTAGTTTTCAACACCTTTTATAAGTTCTGATGGTCCCATCCATAACCTCTATCATATATGCAATGTTATACTATTGTATGCTATTATAAATATAAGTGCACAGTGACTTTCTGAACACCCTTTATAACTGCCTCACTATTTATTTCTCTAAAACGTAACGTAAATGTTATTTTTGAAATCCTCGATTAAAACTGGACAATAAAAAACAAGTAATGTTAAAAAATATTACAGGCCATCAAACCGAAAACATCCTTAAAATTATGTAAAAAAATTACCGGTCACCCCTGCTTCAACGCAGCCTAAGTGGTTCAATCGTGACATCGCTTCGGCTATCCGAAATAGGAAAGTAGCGTATAGGAGGGCGAAGGCCAATCGTTCCCATGAGAACACTTTAGCGTATGTCTGCCTGTGTAGGGAAGTGAAGGCGAAGGTTAGGCTAGCGAAACGTAACGAAGAACTACGGGTGGCAAGCCTCTGCAAGGGGAACCCTAAGGAGTTCTTCAGTTATGTTAATAGTAGAAAGCCCATTAGAAGCATGATAGGTCCGTTAAAGGACGGAAGCGGCGTTCTGCGGACCTCGGACGCGGACATCGCCAATGTGCTTAATGAGTACTTTGCGGGAGTGTTCACCAGGGAGGACACCCGCATCATCCCCGAGCCAGGTGTGAGGCACGAAGGTGCTGGCCTGGATAATGTTCGATGTACCGCGACAGTCGTTGCCGATAGAATAGACAAACTGAGCGCGTTTAAGGCTCCTGGGCCAGACCAGTTTCTCCCCAGAGTGTTGCGGGAGGTGCGCGACCAGGTGGCTCCCCACCTGGCTACAGTCTTCAACAAATCGTTGGAGACGGGCCAGGTGCCTGGTGACTGGAGGGAAGCCAACGTGACCCCTATCTTTAAGAAAGGGGATCACGAAAGTCCAGGGAACTATCGTCCCATTAGTCTCACTTCAGTTGTAGGTAAATTATTAGAGGGGATAATAGCGGATAGGATCGTTGACCATTTGGATTCCTACCAGCTGCTTGGGGACTCCCAACATGGGTTTAGACGGCATAGGTCGTGTCTCACCAACTTGCTCGAGTTTTTCCACGTCATGTTGGGTGAGTACGATAAGAGTAGGGCGATTGATATACTTTATCTCGACTTTCAGAAAGCCTTTGATAAGGTACCTCACCGCCGGCTAATGGCGAAAGTGCGCGCGCTGGGTATCGGTGGGGAAATAGGTAGGTGGCTTGAAAACTGGCTGAAGAATAGGCGGCAGAGGGTTGTAATTAAAGGTGCTAGTTCGGGTTGGGCCTCGGTCACTAGTGGGGTTCCTCAGGGTTCCGTTTTGGGGCCGCTTGTTTATAATTTACATAAATGATATCAACGGTGGCATCGTCAGTCGGGTCGCCAAATTCGCTGATGACACCAAGCTTGGGGCCAATGTTGGGACGCCCGAAGCGATCGAGCAACTGCGTGCGGACCTAGGTAGGATAGGAGAGTGGTCCGAAAAATGGCAAATGCCGTTTAACTTGGGTAAATGCAAAGTGATGCACATTGGCTACGCCAATCCCAAGTCGGATTACTCGATGTTGGGTAGTAATATCGAGGTGACTGATTTAGAAAAGGACTTGGGTGTGCTAATTAGCAGCGACCTTAAGTTTACGAAACAGTGAGTAGAGGTGGAAAAGAAAGCCCAGAAACTATTGGGTTATATCAGGAGCAATTTCAGTTTCGGAACAAGGAGATTGTGCTCTCACTGTACAATTCCCTTGTTCGGCCGCACCTGGAGTATGCTGTGCAGTTCTGGTCGCCCACCCTCAGGAAAGATATTGAGAGGCTGGAGCGAGTGCAGGTGAGGGCCACAAAGTTAATCCCTTCCGTTAGGCATATGGGCTACAATCGACGGTTACGCGCCCTGAACTTGTTTTCGCTTGAAACTCGGAGGCTGCGCGGTCAATTGATCGAGGTTTTCAAGCTCTTACGCGGGTTCAACGATGTCGATTTTAGAAGTATGTTTAGTTTAAATGATAACCCAACTCGCAACAATGGTTGGAAGTTGGATTTGAAACGGTTTAGGACTAGTGTGTGTGGGAATTACTTTACGTATAAGATCTGTGACACATGGAACAGGTTACCTTCGGAAGTTGTGAACAGTTCCTCTGTGGATCAGTTCAAGAAAAGGGTAGACCAAATCTTGCACACTATTTGAGTGTGTAAAGACATTTAGGACCTCAGTCTGCGGAAATTTCTTTTCCTATAAAATAGTTAATATCTGGAACCAACTTCCCTCAGAGGTTGTTTCCAGTCAGTGTAAATCTGTTTAAAAATAGGCTAGACAAAGTACTGAACACACTCATAGTTTAAGATTAAAACCTCAGAAAACTCTGCAGGAGTTCGCTTGCTCGGTGTCTCTGTGAGCAAGCTAAATATAGAGCTATTTATATATTCTCCACTTTCCTGTAAAATTTCCTTCGCTACTTTTCCAGGGTCAAGGTATTTTCTTCAACCTTTTTCCGTACCTGCCTCTGGCAGGGAGGGAGCGGAGGGTGGGGAGAGAGCCTTCTACTTTTCTATCCAGTTTTCTACTACTGCTAGGATAGTTGAAAGAAAAATAAACTTTCACAAAATTTTCCCTGGCACCCGTTGCCATTGGTACCTCCTCGGTATGGGCCGCAAGGCCTTTTGAGGTACTTCTTTTCCTCCTCCTTGTAACTTAAATTTGATAAAAAATTACTAAAATTCTACCTCTTTGGCCGGCCGCACGCAGGATCGTGTCTCGACTCACGACTGACGACTTGGGTCCTGACGACAGAATGGGTGCCACCTGAGTTACAATGGCGTTTAACAAAATGGCCATATATAGTTTTGCTCTACTCTGCAATTTCATTTAAACATTTTATTTTTAGGTAAAAACTATCTTATTTGCATTTAAAAATTTCATATTCAGAAGAAAATAAATTATGCACTCTTTTGAATTTTTAAAAGAATTAAAATTAATTTTATATGAAGGATTTCTTGGGGGTAATGTTATAAAAGGAAGGGACCACCTGAAGATCAGGCCCCCAGCCTTCGTTAGTTAGCCTTATAAGGCTAACTAACGAAAATATCACGACTTAACCTAACCAATCGTCAAGGGCGTACAGTTGACCTAACGATTGGTTAGGTTAAGTCGTGATATTTTCGTTAGTTAGCCTTATAAGGCTAATTAACGAAGGCTGGGGGCCCTGATCTTCAAGTGATCCAAAGTAAGGAATTTCCATCGAAATGAAGCGTTTTCATTGACTGTTTTAATAGAAGTGAGTATATACACCTAACTATGATGAAGTTCATTTCTGCATCATTTCTCATTCAACGAAATGCTTTTTCTAGTTTTCGAATATAATAATTTGAACTTTAACTAATTAATACGATATATTAGTTTAAACTAAAAGAAATAGGATTTAAAATTTTAAAATCTACACTACGGTTACAGTGGGAATATCCCTATTATACAGGGTGTTCACAATGTTTTATCAGCCCAGTAAAGTATTAACTGAGTTTCGTTTTTCTTTCAGTTCCATTTGAAATGTGTGATGGTAGCAACTATACGATTGAACAACGCGTATAAGCTAGTACCTGGGTCCATGAGCGATCACGTAATCGTGCAATTCCTTTTTTGGAGGAGCTGCACGGTTGAATCGGTCCTGGAAGTCTGCACGAATATTTTCAATGGATTTGCCATTACGTGGTCGCTCATGGAGCAAGGTAGTTGCCTACAATTATGCGTTGTTCAATCGTGTAGTTCCTGCTATCACACATTTCAAATGGGTCTGAAAGAAAAACGAAAATCAGTTAGTATTTTACTGGGATGACAAGACATTGTAGACACCCTGTACATGGTATGCTAATAACAATAAAATTCCACGTCCAATTACGGTAATCAGAATGTGAATACTGAATCTTTTCCGTTCTGTGGCCATCACCCGAATTTAATATGCGTCTGCGTGTTCATTAATTGAGTACTTTGAGTACAATTCAGTATGTTTTAAGTTGGAGAATATCATTTGTATTTATAATTTTATTTTGGTTAGGGTTAGGTTAGGATGGTCAAGGTTAGATTGTTTAGGGTTAGGTTAGGATGGTCAGGGTTAGATTGTTTAGGGTTAGGTTAGATTATGTCAGTTGATAATGTAATGCCATCTAACCTCTCTTAAGTAACATTTAAAATCCACTATTGCGTTGTGGTTCATTTCAACTTCCTTTTTCACCAAATCTTAATAACTAAACGTTTCTCCAATTTAAGATGTAGTGAATAGTAATAAAAAGGTGAAGAGAAGTAGAATAATGTAGATTTTATTTGATTTTAGTGGCGGTCATAAAATAGGGAAAAGATCCCGAATACTTTCATCAAAAATGAATTAGTTTACGTTAAAATTAGTGGCACCCAGAAACTGAGTAACGACTCTATTCAAACTCTATTTAGAACGTTCCTCTGTCGAGGAGTCAATTTTAGGTAATCGATAAAGAACGTAAAAAGTCTCGAATCGTTTGATGGTCTTAACATAAACTGATGTTAATCCCAATACTTTTTTTTATACGCATGATAGGAAATAAATATTATTTCTATTTCATTTTCCGCAATACGAAAACGTTCCTCGTTCGCATTACTTTCAAAAGTGTCGTATTCGCCAAAGGGATTTCCGTATCGTGGCAATCAAGAAGGCTAAAATAATTGAAAGAAAGAGAAAAGAAGCATGAAAATATGATTCTATCTTTTGTCTGTTCAGAAATCTTCTTTCGTAACATTCAGATAATTTTTATTGCATTAAAAGTTATTCTTTTAAGAATTGTTCCGTAACACGTTTGCTTCGTTTTATTCTTTACGGGATTAGTGAAATCTTATTTATTTCCTTTATTATTATTTAATAATTTATGTTATTTAATATGAAACCTTTTCAGAATTCAGTTTATTCTATGAATACAAACGCATTCTAATGAACAGCCAAATCGATGACGTGATTCTTCATATCAGATAGCACTGGGATCGAGAGAGAGAGAGAGAGAGAGAGAGAGAGAGAGGAGAGAGAGAGAGAGAGAGAGAGAGAGAGAGTTACAAGGAAAAGAGTACCCAAAAGGCCTTGCGGCCCATACCGAGAGGTACCAATGGCAACGGGAGCCAGGGAATATTTTGTAAAAGTTTATTTTTCTTTCAACTATCCTAGCAGTAGTAGAAAACTGGATAGTAAAGTAGAAGGCTCTCTCCCACCCTCCGCTCCCTCCCTGCCAGAGGCAGGTACGGAAAAAGGTTGAAGAAAATACCTTGACCCTGGAAAAGTAGCGAAGGAAATTTTACAGGAAAGTGGAGAATATATAAATAGCTCTATATTTAGCTTGCTCACAGAGACACCGAGCAAGCGAACTCCTGCAGAGTTTTCTG
This sequence comes from Bathynomus jamesi, assembly GCA_023014485.1. NCBI lineage: Eukaryota > Metazoa > Arthropoda > Malacostraca > Isopoda > Cirolanidae > Bathynomus > Bathynomus jamesi. The sequence goes on along the minus strand of JAJOZX010009953.1, from coordinate 71,189 downwards.
AGGTTTTAATCTTAAACTATGAGTGTGTTCAGTACTTTGTCTAGCCTATTTTTAAACAGATTTACACTGACTGGAAACAACCTCTGAGGGAAGTTGGTTCCAGATATTAACTATTTTATAGGAAAAGAAATTTCCGCAGACTGAGGTCCTAAATGTCTTTACACACTCAAATAGTGTGCAAGATTTCGTCTAACCTTTTCTTGAACTGATCCACAGAGGAACTGTTCACAACTTCCGAAGGTAACCTGTTCCATGTGTCACAGATCTTATACGTAACGTAATTCCCACACACACTAGTCTAAACCGTTTTCAAATCCAACTTCCAACCATTGTTGCGAGTTGGGTTATCATTTAAACTAACATACTTCTAAAATCGACATCGTTGAACCCTCGTAAGAGCTTGAAAACCTCGATCAGTTGACCGCGCAGCCTCCGAGTTTCAAGCGAAAACAAGTTCAGGGCGCGTAACCGTCGATTGTAGCCCATATGCCTAACGGAAGGGATTAACTTTGTGGCCCTCGCCTGCACTCGCTCCAGCCTCTTAAATTAAAATGGTCATGCAACTATATATACACTGCATACATTTTAAGTTGTGATAAATGGAAATCAATGAGCACTATACCTATACATATTGTATGTACATTTTAATATGTTACTTGTATTTGTTAATTAGGTAGCTATCTAGGTATACATTAAAAATTGTATACCACACCCGCCCATGGTTAGCCAAAAACAATGTATAAGCGATCATCATTGTAGTTTTAGATACAGAGGAACGAACGAAATATTGAAAAATAAAGTAATTTTTTCAGTATGGACAAAATTTGATGAAGTAGAGAGATATTGAGAAATGCATTCATCTTTTTCTTTGTAGATTATCTCTACATTAAGTTAAGTACAAATTAAAGGTGAGTAGATGAAAGGATTTTGTCTCTTCAGGTAAAAAGAATTCAATTAGCTCTTCTTATTCGCGTCGTGACACGAGGCAATTTCGTGCGCCTTTCAAACACTTATTTTTAGCTTTTATCTATTTCTTTGCTATAATTTTGAAGGAAAATATCAAACGTGTTCTTAATGTGACAAGAGAGACTTTTTCGGGATTAATACCGAGTACATTTGTAAGAATCGAAATTCGTTCCTTCTTAAATAAGTTATATTTTTTTTTCACTGGAATGAATGGGTTGTTATCCGCACTAAAATTCCTCCTAGTTAGTGTCAGTGTGTGAGACCAGTCATTTCACGTAATGCCTAAAACTTTCAGGTATTTCGCGTAATTCGATTAAGCGATTAACCACTTCGTGAAGGTTAGGTTAGGTTAAGTTAGGGTGGTTAGGTTAGGTTAGATTATATTAGGTTGGTTAGGTTAGTAATGCGTATTGCCTATGTTTAAGGGTAACAGGCATTACGCGAAATGTCTGGTTTCACATATTGGCTGTAACACACACACACACATATATATATATATATATATAATATATATATAAAGAGAAAAGTCACTTTTTATTTTGAAATCGTTATTCCTTTTGCTAAAACATGAATAAAAACTAGTGTGGAATTTTTAACATGTGATACAAAAGCATCCTTTCTATTCAAAGTTGAACGGAAGATTCGTATCCCAGTTTCAAAACAGGAATTGACTTTTCTATTATATATATATATATTATATATATATATATATATATATAGATAGAGAGAGAGAGAGGAGAGAGAGGAGAGAGAGAGAGAGAGAGAGAGAGAGAGAGAGAGAGAGAGAGAGAGAGAGAGAGAGAGAGAGAGAATTTGAACGTTCATTGGCCATAATTTTGCCTGCAAGACTGAAGTATAATAAATGTTCATGTCGACATCGATTGTGATGTAAAAGCCAGTTTAAAAATGTTTTTTTTTTATATATAGAAAAAAGTCAAGTATTTTATATTTCAAAGTTAAAAAAATGTTAAAATTGAGACTTTAGAAGGAAGAAAGTGTAGCGAAGAGGAGGTTTCGTTCCTACCTGACGTTTATAGTCACGTCTCGAGCGGAATTACGACATCTGAGCGACTTGATGTTCTATAGACGTGTATATTTTGAGTTAGGTTGGGTTAGCGTAGGTTAGGTTAAGTTAGGTTTTTAGAGTGACGATGCTATAGTCTTGTCGATCCAATGGATATAGTCCCGTCCCGAGCGTGTCTCCTGCCGCTCTTAGCACGTCTCTTAGGCGGGGACGAATCTTCCTCCTCGTTTTCAGTCTTTGTATTAACATCAATATACGGTTATTGTAGTTTTCTGTAATTACAAAAATGTTTGCAATTCTCGTTCTGATAAGTTATTTCTTTTATCTGAAATGGATTAAAATTCCACGTAAGTCTAAACAACGAATGGTGATTCAGTGTTGTAAAGGCAAACTAACGGCCGCACCTTGTTTGAGATGACCTATCCATACATTCGTCGACAGGAAACTTTATCGACACTCTACTAACTTAACGTATCCTAAATTGACCTAACCTAACGTAATCCAACTAGCCCTACCCTTAACCGAACCTATGCTATCTCAGTACTAACATAACCTAACTTACCCTAAGGTAACCTAATCGGATCTAACCTAAACCTATGGTAACCCAACTTAACCTAACGCAATCGAACCTAACCTAATCTATGCTAACCAGTGCTAACTTAACCCTTTCAGGACAACCGGCAAAAAATGATAACGTTTCAAATACACGCATTCATACCAACCCTAAAAAAAATTCCGGCCTTAAAAGGTTAATACCAACCAAACTTAACCTAACCCCCCAAAAAAAACAACTTTGTTGATGGACTGAGTCTGTCGAGGAAACGTTGGCAAATGATTTGAAAGAATAACACTTATTATTTACTGCTACGAACGAAACTTATAATAAAATCAATACGTCAGTCTTGTTGACTCATCCGTCCGAAATCAATATTTATTTAAAACTGCGAGACGATGACTGCGTCAATCTTAGATTTTTTCATCAGTAATTCGCGTTGAGGAAACACACTAAATTCCTTTATTTTTATTTAATTACAGTTTTTTTCATCATTACTTCGAAATTGTTGCAACTGCGGTGTCACTTATATTTTATCGATGTTCACAAAACTGTTTTATATATACACACACATATATATATATGAGAGAGAGAGAGAGAGAGAGAGAGAGAGAGAGAGAGAGAGAGAGAGAGAGAGAGAGAGAGAGAGAGAGAGAGAGAGAGACGAATTTCGTAACGTCGACATTCGACTTCATGCATGTATATGGATTTAAGATTTCAAACTAATTTTAGATTTTGAATGAAAATGACTGATATAACCTAACCTAACTGAACCTAACCTGACCTAATTTAAACTATTTAGTGTCGATATTGTGCAGATCGACTTTGTTCCGTTACCTGTTTTTCCCCCATTCGTTTTCTTTATAATTTCACATTCAAATATGCTAAAATTTAATTAAAATGACGACATAGTGAATGTGGTAAATGTGAGTGGGTGCTACTGTAGTACGCGGTCTACCTACGATTCGGCGGTCTACCTTTTAATTATAGCTTCTTATCTTGTTTACTAATTGTTTGTTTACATCCCATTGTCAATCGCCCTTGACGATTGGTTAGGTTTAGTCATGATATTTTCGTTAGTTTTAACGAAAATATCATGATTAAACCTAACCAATCGTAGGTAGACCGCATACTACAGTAGCACCATGTGAGTGCGCTTTAGTTCCTTCAGATTCTGAAGAAGTTTTTTTATATTATTCGGCTGTCCCGAAAGACAAGGTGATGATTTTTTGGGGTTGGTTAACCTTCTTCGTAAAGGCCAAGGTCATATGATGGAGAAGATTTACGGCTTTACGTGGGATTCAAACCGTTTAAAGGTCGCTATATCATCTGGACGCGGAGGACGGTCCCCCATCCTAACTACTATCCAGAGTCCAGACCATTGTCGTTTAACTTCGCCACTTAAAGACTAAAACTATTCTCAAAGACTAAAATTACTCTAAGCACAAGCTGTATTGTTACTTTCAAGTTCTATCTTAATAGATGTTTCAGACAGGCATGAGTAGTCCAACGTGATAGTCAATGTCTTTTATTCTATACCACTTTGTTTTCATAAGGGTATGATATCCGCGCATCATGCTCTCTCATATATATATATATATATATATATATATATATATATATATATATATATATATATAGTAAAACCTGCATACCTCGGACTAACTGGGTAAGGAGTGTAGTCCGAGAAATAGAGGATTCCGTCTTGTGGAGGTAAAATTTGAAGTATTGTAAAAAACCCTATTTAAAAGTGTATAAAATTAAGTGTACTAAAACAATGTTCTTAAAAAAAAAAAAAATATATAATATATATATATATATAATATATATAAAATAACAAAGTAAAATGTAATGAAAATATTTTATAAAGTACTGTATCGGAGTGTACCACGTGGTCACCTGCGACTTTACCTGTACAACAAGGTTTTCTCCGAATGGATTTTTTCGGCTCATGGAGGATTGCGGTTTATCCATAGTCTGAGTTATACGGGGTATATATATATATATATGTTAAACACAGACCGTGCATGGAACAAGGAACTCTTCTGGGAAAATTAAATCCACTATAGTCCGAATAAGTAATGGTAAATGACAAATACCATAGTTTTTTTTCCTTTTTCATGATTTTAGCCCGACGTGGGCAACGGGTCTCTCGCAAAGAGATCCCATAAATATAGCTTCCCTCACCAGCTATCTGCAAAGCAGACAGGATCCAGCTTTGGGACGTGGATCTAGGGTTTAAAGCAAGCCTAGATCCCTACACTCAGAACCTCTATAAGTAAAAGACTCGTTGCATTCACGTCGTGTTGAATAAATCAAAGAAAAAGGGGGTAACTATTATATTTTTAGCCAAAAAAACCAAAACTTAAACCTCAACCGGGACATTGAGCGTCCACTTTTCAAGGCACGAAACACGTCCGTTTAGTATACACAAACTCAGAATGGTTCCCTGAGAACATTATATGTTAAACACAGACCGTGCATGGAACAAGGAACTCTTCTGGGAAAATTAAATCCACTATAGTCCGAATAAGTAATGGTAAATGACAAATACCATAGTTTTTTTTTTTTTTTTTCCTTTTTCATGATTTTAGCCCGACGTGGGCAACGGGTCTCTCGCAAAGAGATCCCATAAATATAGCTTCCCTCACCAGCTATCTGCAAAGCAGACAGGATCCAGCTTTGGGACGTGGATCTAGGGTTTAAAGCAAGCCTAGATCCCTACACTCAGAACCTCTATATAAGTAGAAGACTCGTTGCATTCACGTCGTGTTGAATAAATCAAAGAAAAAGGGGGGTAACTATTTATATTTTTAGCCAAAAAAACCAAAACTTAAACCTCAACCGGGACATTGAGCGTCCACTTTTCAAGGCACGAAACACGTCCGTTTAGTATACACAAACTCAGAATGGTTCCCTGAGAACATTATATGTTAAACACAGACCGTGCATGGAACAAGGAACTCTTCTGGGAAAATTAAATCCACTATAGTCCGAATAAGTAATGGTAAATGACAAATACCATAGTTTTTTTTTCCTTTTTCATGATTTTAGCCCGACGTGGGCAACGGGTCTCTCGCAAAGAGATCCCATAAATATAGCTTCCCTCACCAGCTATCTGCAAAGCAGACAGGATCCAGCTTTGGGACGTGGATCTAGGTTTAAAGCAAGCCTAGATCCCTACACTCAGAACCTCTATATAAGTAAAAGACTCGTTGCATTCACGTCGTGTTGAATAAATCAAAGAAAAAGGGGGGTAACTATTATATTTTAGCCAAAAAAACCAAAACTTAAACCTCAACCGGGACATTGAGCGTCCACTTTTCAAGGCACGAAACACGTCCGTTTAGTATACACAAACTCAGAATGGTTCCCTGAGAACATTATATGTTTAAACACAGACCGTGCATGGAACAAGGAACTCTTCTGGGAAAATTAAATCCACTATAGTCCGAATAAGTAATGGTAAATGACAAATACCATAGTTTTTTTTTCCTTTTTCATGATTTTAGCCCGACGTGGGCAACGGGTCTCTCGCAAAGAGATCCCATAAATATAGCTTCCCTCACCAGCTATCTGAGTGTAGGGATCTAGGCTTGCTTTAAACCCTAGATCCACGTCCCAAAGCTGGATCCTGTCTGCTTTGCAGATAGCTGGTGAGGGAAGCTATATTTATGGGATCTCTTTGCGAGAGACCCGTTGCCCACGTCGGGCTAAAATCATGAAAAAGGAAAAAAAAAAACTATGGTATTTGTCATTTACCATTACTTATTCGGACTATAGTGGATTTAATTTTCCCAGAAGAGTTCCTTGTTCCATGCACGGTCTGTGTTTAACATATAATGTTCTCAGGGAACCATTCTGAGTTTGTGTATACTAAACGGACGTGTTTCGTGCCTTGAAAAGTGGACGCCCGGTTGAGGTTTAAGTTTTGGTTTTTTTGGCTAAAAATATAATAGTTACCCCCCTTTTTCTTTGATTTATTCAACACGACGTGAATGCAACGAGTCTTTTACTTATATAGAGGTTCTGAGTGTAGGGATCTAGGCTTGCTTTAAACCCTAGATCCACGTCCCAAAGCTGGATCCTGTCTGCTTGCAGATAGCTGGTGAGGGAAGCTATATTTATGGGATCTCTTTGCGAGAGACCCGTTGCCCACGTCGGGCTAAAATCATGAAAAAGGAAAAAAAAACTATGGTATTTGTCATTTACCATTACTTATTCGGACTATAGTGGATTTAATTTTCCCAGAAGAGTTCCTTGTTCCATGCACGGTCTGTGTTTAACATATAATGTTCTCAGGGAACCATTCTGAGTTTGTGTATACTAAACGGACGTGTTTCGGGCCTTGAAAAGTGGACGCTCAATGTCCCGGTTGAGGTTTAAGTTTTGGTTTTTTTGGCTAAAAATATAATAGTTACCCCCCTTTTTCTTTGATTTATTCAACACGACGTGAATGCAACGAGTCTTTTACTTATATAGAGGTTCTGAGTGTAGGGATCTAGGCTTGCTTTAAACCCTAGATCCACGTCCCAAAGCTGGATCCTGTCTGCTTTGCAGATAGCTGGTGAGGGAAGCTATATTTATGGGATCTCTTTGCGAGAGACCCGTTGCCCACGTCGGGCTAAAATCATGAAAAAGGAAAAAAAAAAAAAAAAAACTATGGTATTTGTCATTTACCATTACTTATTCGGACTATAGTGGATTTAATTTTCCCAGAAGAGTTCCTTGTTCCATGCACGGTCTGTGTTTAACATATAATGTTCTCAGGGAACCATTCTGAGTTTGTGTATACTAAACGGACGTGTTTCGTGCCTTGAAAAGTGGACGCTCAATGTCCCGGTTGAGGTTTAAGTTTTGGTTTTTTTGGCTAAAAATATAATAGTTACCCCCCTTTTTCTTTGATTTATTCAACACGACGTGAATGCAACGAGTCTTTACTTATATAGAGGTTCTGAGTGTAGGGATCTAGGCTTGCTTTAAACCCTAGATCACGTCCCAAAGCTGGATCCTGTCTGCTTTGCAGATAGCTGGTGAGGGAAGCTATATTTATGGGATCTCTTTGCGAGAGACCCGTTGCCCACGTCGGGCTAAAATCATGAAAAAGGAAAAAAAACTATGGTATTTGTCATTTACCATTACTTATTCGGACTATAGTGGATTTAATTTTCCCAGAAGAGTTCCTTGTTCCATGCACGGTCTGTGTTTAACATATAATGTTCTCAGGGAACCATTCTGAGTTTGTGTATATATATATATATATATATATATATATATATATATAGGGTGAACCAAATGTAGGTGGACAGTAAATGATAACGTTTATTTTGAGAATACATATTTAATTTTTTTGTATACTATAATACAAAATAAAATTTAAATAAATTTAGTTATAATATTTAATATAATATAACACAAACACCATAGTTATAATGAACACCATAGTTATAATATAATATAACACAAACCGTATTCAACCTACTGTCCACCTACTTTTGGTTCACCGTGTATATATATAATATATATATATATATATATATATATATATATATATATATATATATATATATATATATATTATGAGATGTCCAATATTATTTTTTGCAGTAATTATTAGAAAGTCTAATTAAGAGTACATTTTATTATTAGGAATTCAGTGAATATGACTTTCGATACTGACCTCTCTCTCTCTCTCTCTCTCTCTCTCTCTCTCTCTCTCTCTCTCTCTCTTCTCCATTAGATATCTAGGTACATATTTTCCCAGGCCTCATTTTAATGTAATTTTTAGTATATTGCCATCTATTAGCATCGTTCCCGCGTGTGACATGCTTACAAATACATGATCTCGTTTCATATTTCTTGGTCAGAGCGCGAAACCGCCCCAAACATTAACCGCAATTAATTATTATTAACCTCAATTGTATCATTTATAATTTTTATGCTTTTGTTTTTCACGTAATCATGTAAGCAATTTATAGCAATTTACACGCAGTGATTTCCATTTAAGAGTTTTATGGAGTTTCATATTTCGTGAATTAATACCAATGAAACTCGAAAAATAAAGGCATAAAAATGCTACACAGCGACAGAATAGGCTAAATTTATTTGAAAATGAGATCTGTTTTGTTTCAAGTTTAATTTGAGTTTAAAAAATAAAAATAATAAAAATTGGGGTGGGGGGGGTGGGGGACTGAAACCAATTTTTTTTTAAGTCTCCCTCGAAATATTTTATAACAAAGTATACCATTCTTTCTTTAAAAGAATTGCTACGGTGTTACTTGTAATATTAACATTATTATATGATAATTCTTTTTTTTTTAAACTATTGCTGTTACTCTTTTATAATCCAGACAGTTATTGATTTTTCTATCGGAAGAGTTTATTTCATGTTATCGTACATTCTAATGATTTTACTCCAACACGACTTGAGAGACTTACATTGGTAAGTGTCATCATGTAACCTAATTTAATTGTTTTGGTTTGTGATTATAAGGAATGGTCCGGACCACTTTAACATATTGCTTCCCAAAGCATTCGGGAAGCAATATGTTAAAGTGATCCCTCCTGGGAAGCAATATGTTAAAGTGATTAACACTGGGAAGCATTATGTTAAAAAGAGAAAGGTTGGTTGGTTAGAAAGAGGTTGGTAATCTAGGCTGGGGGAAAAGATCTTCAGGTGGATCCTATATATATATATGCCCGGTTAGGTTAATTGAGTGCCCGGTTAGGTTAATTGAGTGCCAGGTTAGGTCAACTGAATGCCCGGTTAGGTCAACTGTACGCCCTTGATAATTGGTTAGGTTAAGTCGTGATTTTCGTTAGTTTACTGTCAAAACTAACGAGAACATCACGATTTAACTTAACCAATCGTCAAGGGCGTACAGTTGACCTAACCGGGCATTCAGTTGACCTAACCTGGCACTCAGTTGACCTAACGGGCATTCAATTAACCTAACCGGGCACAGATATATATATATATATATATATATATATATAACCTTACAATCTTACAAAGGTTTCGCGCGATGATTTCTCATTTCGCGAAGGTCAAGCTTGTCGCCCCTCCTCTCGAGTTGGCCTGGTGAAGTAGTGAGTTGGATTCTTGCGCTCTCCACCTCACATAGCCAGGTACACCCGGCTCATTGGGGATTGTTCTGAGCCAGGCGTCTAGTCTTCTTTTGAAGACTTTCACTGCAACTCCCTTCGTGTTTCTTAGGTCTTTGGGCACCTGATTAAACAGTTTTGGTCCTCTCACTACAAAACTATTTTCTTTCAGGGTTAAGGATGTTCCCTGTCTCGCCTTCAATTTGGGAATACGACACAGTCTACCGTTTCTACTTTCCACCGTTGTTTGGGGAGTTATAGGGTTCAGAGTAAGATTAGGGACTAGTTTCTCCATTATTTTCCAAGTGTAAATAATGGTGTATCTCTCCCTTCTCCTTTCCAGTGAATATAGGTCTAGTTCGCGTAACCTTTCCCAGTAATTTAGTTCTTTGCACCCATTGATCTTGGCTGTGAAACTTCTCTGGATCCCTTCCAGCTGTCTAATGTCTTCTTTTTTATATGGACATGTTAGGACCGAGCAGTATTCCAATTTGGGTATTATCAGGGTTTTCAGTAGAGGAATCATTACATTCCTATCCCTTCGTTTAAAGGTTCTCAATATCTGACCCGTTATTCTCTTTGCTCTGTTTACTGCTATCTTATTTTGTGTTTCAAATTTCGCATCATCTGTCATTACAACCCCTAAATCTTTTGCTCTGGAATTTCTCTGAATTTCCTGTCCATTTAGGGTATAATATTCCATGGATTTTAGGTTTTCTCTTTTTCCGTACCGTAATAGCTGAAATTTTTCGGTGTTAAACTTCATATTGTTGTCTTCTGTTCACTTGTAGTTTCTATTTATGTCGGTTTGTAGAGATCCTATGTCTTCTGGGTTTCTTATTTTTCTACTGATCTTTGTGTCATCCGCAAAGGATGTTACTGTGCTGTCTCTGGTAACGTCCTCATCTATGTCAGTTAGCATGATTATGAAGAGTAGTGGAGCTAATACTGTTCCTTGTGGTACTGAGCTGAGGACCTCTGATTGTGATGAAGATACTCCTTGTACTGTAACGACTTGCGCGCTCACTAAGGAAATTATATATCCATTTCCCTACTTTTCCTGTTATTCCCATATTTCATTTTATGTATTATGATTCCGTGGTCACACTTGTCGAACGCTTTAGCAAATGTGTATAGTACATCATGTTGTTGTAGTGTTCCATTGTGTGATAGGCATGATCTGCCTGACCGAAACCCATGTTGGTTATCATTAAATTTTTTCTGAGTTTCCAAAAAGTCATAAATTTTCTTTCTAACTATCTTTCAAATATTTTAGTGAGATGGGATGTAAGCGATACTGGCCTATAGTTTTTGGCCTCGGATGGATCTCCTCCTTTATATATTGGGACTATGTTCGCGCTCTTCAGGATGCCCGGTATTTCTCCCGTGTCTAGTGATCGTCTCCATATCCAGTATAGGGGCTCAGCGATTGCATTCTTGCAGTTTTTGATCAGTGTGGCATTCCATTTGTCCGGTCCTGCCGCTGAGTGTGTTTTAGTTTCCCTATGGCTTGTGTAATATCATCCGTCGTAAAGTCGAAATCCGTTATACTTTCCCCTTGTGGTTCTTCTTCAAGAACGAGTTTCTATCGCATATCAATTTGTCAGTCTTTGGGATACTGAAAGATGATTCGTACTGAGCTCTTAATATTTCAGATACTTCTGTTAGATCATCAGATAAATCACTGCTCTCATTTTTTAAAGGTCCGATAATCGCATGGTTTTTCGACTTTCTTTTTGCGAAATTATAGAAGTACTTTGAGTTAGCCTTTATCGCCTTTATAGCTTCTATAGCGTCGTCTTTCTTTTTCTGTATGCTTCTCGATTAGTTCCTGTATGACGACATCGATCCTTTGCAGTTTATTTAATATTTTTCTGATGTTGTTACTTTACAATTACTTAATTTTGCAGTCACTCTTTTCTCTTTCGAAACAATGCTCTCTTTTGTCTTTCGAACCTGCTTCTCTTTTCTCTTTGTTGTATCTTTGGAACATGTTTTTCCACAATTTCTAACGTCTTCTCCTCTAACGTCATTAGCATCTCCTCCTTGTCTTGGCCTCGAAATGGTTTTTCCAATCTATTACTTCCAGCTGGCTGTCACATCTTTCCAGTTTATAGCTTGGAGTGAAAATTAAAAATTTCGTATTTGCTTCTTTCTGTTGTGCGTGGTCTTTCCTTTCCTGTTGCCTTTATATTAGTCGTTGTTTCAATGATGTTGGGGTCCGATATCATAGTTGGGATATTTCTACATTATCAATAGATTACTGTTGTTTGTGAATACCAAATCTAGGCAGTTGTTTTTTCTTGTGTTTTCTGTTATTTCTTGCGTTAACAAATTCATCAGCTAGAGCTAGTAGCATTTTACCTGCTCCTGGTCTTCTCGTGCCCCCCTTGTCCTGGTGTATACATATATTTTTCCTATCCTTTTATATTTCATGAATGGGAAATTAAAATCACCACAGAGAAAAATATTTTGGGGTTGGAGAGTATAGATCTTTTACCAAGTTTCTACCTCTGTAATGGAATCTGAAAATTTTGAGGTGGCGTGTTTGGGGGTCTGTACATTACAATTAGTACCATATTTAATTTTTCAAATTTTGCTGCTACACATTCTACGTAGTTGTTTGAGGTACTTATAGCCATTTCTGCTATGTGCCTTTTGCGTGTGTAAATAGCACATCCTCCTTTACGTCTCACTGTTCTGTCAGCTCGGAGGATGTTATAGTTGTCAATACAGGACTCACAATTTTCACAGTTCGCCTGACAGTCCTTTAGATGAGTTTCCGTGAGGCATGCAAAGTCTGCTCCGGTTTCTTGCATGAGTCCTTTCAGGTATACAACTTTGTTCGTGGAGTGGTTTGATTTAAGGCCCTGTATGTTGGCTAGGATTATTTTTATTATATATATATATATATATATATAATTATATAATTATATTTAATTTTAAATGATTTTAAATACCTAAAAATCGTGAAACTGGAGTTCATACCAGACTATTGAATCTTACTGGAACAAACATAAATACCATATAAAGAAAATGAAAGGATGCAAAAAGGAGCTACTCAACTCATACTTGTGGCAAATGGTGTGGCGTGACCGATTCTTCCGAAATCCATTTTTTACTTTGTGTGACCATATAGCGCAACAATTCTAGTAAATTTACTTTCATTCTAATATTTTAACATGATATGATTTACTTTTTATGCCTTTACTTTATTGAAGCGAACATTTTTTATCGTACTCCTTATCCTAAATATTGGGAAGCAATATGTTAAAGTGATTAACACTGGGAAGCAATATGTTAAAGAGAGGTTCCTGGGAAGCAATATGTTAAAGTGATGCAATGGTTAATTTCATAATGCTGTTTTTCGTGAAGTTGATGTAAACTTAGTCTTTCCAAGGTATAGGCGAAGAAGTAAAAAGGTCTGGGTTTATACTGGAGAAGCGCATGAAATTCATCATTTATTTTAAAATTTCCTCTCTAGAAACAGTCTAGCTTATAAAACTATTTATAGATACAGAGACTACGAAAAGAATATTGAAAATCTAGAAAAATAGTAGAGCTTTATGCAATGGAAAAGTTTATGTAAAATGTTTTTAAAAAATGATGTTCTAAAGTTTTATAAAATTTGAATTAGATACTCGGTAGAAATGTTCATATTATCAAATTTTTATACCTTTGGTAGCCTTTGGTTTGCTTCCGCCCGAATTGTTCATTCTGACGAAGGTCAAGCTTTTCACTCCACCTTAGACCTACAGTTTAACGTGGAATCCGAACCACGTCCCACCAGCAGCCTAGCGTTTTAACCACATGGCCACCCAGGCTACCCATTTATCTACCAACCACTTTCTTTTATTGTGTGGAAGGATGAACAGCTGGGTTTTGCTGTGCGCTGGCTACCGTCACCGGGTCTCGATCCCGGGGCCGATGGATTCGTAGTCAGCGACGTTAACCACTACACCACCGAGGCTAGATAAGTTTTTTCAGTCCGACCAGAGCTGAGAACCAATTGCCAAAAAACCGTTTTTGCAGGGAAAATAATATTTAGTTGAAACGGCCAAATACGTGGTTTAATATTTGCAAAATCAATTCAAATGGCTACTTTAGCCATTTTCAACCATGCTTATGTTTCTGGTTACAAATTAACTGGTCAGTGTGAAAGTAGTATGGTGCACAGATTGTCCATTTAGATTGGTTTTATAAATATTTAACTATACATCTATTTTGTTGTTTTAACACAACATATTTGTGAAAGTGGAGGGACCAGAAACTGTATAATTTCACAGAAAATGCAATGCTCAAAGTCGCGTACATTCGAACCAAGCGAAGAATGGCTTTCTTAAAATTATTATTATTATTATTATTATTATATTATTATTTCTCATTCTATTTTATTTCGTCCCAAAACTGTTGAATCCTGCACCATCTAACATTCAACATTCATTCTTCACACATTACGGCGAATCACCAATATGAAATATTAAGGACGCGGTCACAAGAGATATAAACCTAAAAAAGGCCAACGAAACAATTGGGTTGGTGCACCTGTGCCGACAGAAGAAATACATTTAACAATATATAGCCCCAGACGGCCTCAAAACAATAGAATTATTACACATTTCTGTAAATAAAAATAAATTGATTTATTGCGAGAAAACAAATATGAACAAACAATGATTATTATCGAACATAAACCTTGGAAAAAAAAGGCGGTTAATAAGGTCTGTTTAAGCCTGAAAGAACAGCAAACAAAATCTCATTACGTACAAATGTGTCAATAAAGAAAAAGGTTACGTGGTAAAGGGAACAACTAGAGTAAATAGTAATTAACCCAGTGACCCAAATAGGAAAGATAGTTAATGGTGTGGCCACAAAGAATGTATACAAAAAAAAAAAAATGGTATAATAAAATAGATTCAAATCTAATACAATGCAAATACAATACAAAATCTCACTGTATGGAGGTGTCAATAAAGAAACCGTATTATTGGGAGAAAACTCATAGCTGGAGGAAAATGAAAATTAATTAGTATGGCCATTCAGTGACCTAAATATATTGTTGATCCTCTGCTTGAAAATGTGATTTTTCCAGTCAGAGGCCATCCATATACAGTATTACGTACGGCAAAAAAAAATTTACACCTCCCTTCTTGTACGCAGCCGATTTAGCCACCCTCTCCTACTCCTGCATACATACTCCGGCCTATCTACCGTTTCCCCAATTTCACATACATTGTCTGAACGGCCCACTCTTAGCACGTACCTTTGTGTACATGTGAACCGCATTACGTGGGTAAATTCCGTTCCCTTGAACAGGGAATGCTTATTATATAAAATAGTATTCTGGTATTATACAATAAAAAGCAAAAGCACCTCAAACTGACTTAAAGTTTGCCAAAAAAAAATGTATTCTCCAAATTAGGTGGTAGCTAAACTCAGACGTTTGTCAACAAACGTTTTAGTTAAACTGAACACGTTAAAGACTTTAAGAACTTTTAAGGCATTTGGGATATTAAAGTCACATCAAATAAGAATTAAACTCTTAGAAAGTATGTCTGTGTTCTCTAATAAATCATAATGTATCTGGGACATTTAGTTATAGATAATTTCACGCAGTAAACATCTTAAACGTACACGAAATCATTAAACACCCCCTCTCGCTGAGTTCATACTATAGGTCTCCGGAGTCTTATGAACAGGTTTCCCAGCTCTAACTGAAAATGATGCATATTAAACTAAAAATATATATAGTAAAATTATAAGCATAATTATTAATATAAAATATATAAAGTAATCCAAATAAAAATATTGTAAACAAAAAATATACTAAAAATAAATTTTTTTTACACCGAACGACGTTGCCATGGATACTCGTGGGGGCAGGGAAGGGAGAGGGAAAAAGGAGAGGAGCACACAATGTGGGTTGCACGGTTGCAATATTGCAATTTTGCAATGCAGTGCCAAATTTTTCCAGCTACCTAAATGCCACAATATTACTGACACTGAACGCAAAAATGACCTTTGAAAGAGATCCTTGAGAAAAGATTAAGATCTTACGCAATAACGCTTCTTTGTCTTTACCTTCAATAAATCTAAATTATTGTGTACAGGATAGAAAAAGATTGCTAAAATAGTGAAAATTTGTTATAGATAACCCTCTGGAAGAGCTTACTGGAAGTAATAATGAGATAAGTCTAGAACACACAACCTTTATTGTGTGGCCGGCAAATTTCAACTAAAATACTCTCTACCGGGCAAATTGCAGCTTTAAAAATAGTTTGTGACATAATTAAGATGTAAATACCGTATGACTTTAAATAATCAAACTGTTCACGGGCAATTGTACATTATGCTCGTGAGCGGCAGGTTCCCCACTCCTGGTCTAGAATGTCATAAAGAGATCCCATTTGTGTAGAAGAAGAACTCGGGTTCATTAACCCTTTAACTACGAGCATAGCTTTGAAGCGAATTATATGAATTGGAATTATTGAATTCAAATTATAATACATATATCCCCCCATTTTCAACCCCAGAGAGTGGAAAGAGGGGGATATATCCTTGATTTACAAACTACAGCCGGAGTTCAGAAAAGATTAGGAGTTGGTTTATTTACCACAACCGGATCTGAGCACAAATTAGACGTTTAGTTTATATGCCACACCCGGAGTGAAAAGGTTGAATAGTAATGAAAATACTTATCCTTCTGAAAATGCTTCTTTGAGTCACTTTACAACTCACGGAGCAATCCAAGAATAAACACCCCAAAGTCCCCAATCCAAGAAAAAACACCCAGTTAGACCCCAATCCAAGGAACAGCACCCCAGTTCGACCTCAATCCAAATTATAGGATTTTAGCATCAACATTCCTCGAAAACTTTGTCTAGGTCATTGCTTGATCGCAAATTAGCACAGAGCATCACTTTTTTAATAAGATTTTTTCCCTTACACCAATTTATTACTGGCAATGGATCTTCAACCAATAATGGTAAACTTCAGTTTGAAAAGTTGATGCTGTCATCTTGCCCTCTAACTTCTGAGTTGTTTTTACATTTCAGGACTTATTTATAAATATATCGAAACCTACGGTAAAATTATTGAATGCTCGGTTAGATTAATTGAATGGCAGGTTAGGTCAACTGTACGCCCTTGACGATTGGTTAGGTTAAATCGTGATATTTTCGTTAAAACTAACGAAAATATCACGACTTAACCTAACCAACTCTATTTTAGCTCCATTTTAGAGCAATCCAAGAATAAGCACTCTCGTTCGACCCCAATCCAAGAAAAAGCACCCTAAATTGATTTGGGGTGCTTATTCTTGGATTGCTCCCTTCTCACTAAATTAAGTTTCAGAGTAGCAATATTTAACTGTACTTGAAGTAGATGTAAGTAGATTTCTATTCATTTTAAATTATCTCTTTTTTTTTTTTTTTCAAACAGTAATAGTCCATGAAAATTCTTGAACTTTTAATGCTTTTGTTGATGATTGAGAAAGTACAGGGAATCAATTCATCCAATTTAAGAATAAAGTTCCGAATCAGTTCATTACGATCGTAAGTCACTTTAGTGGAAATTATTTTCACTGGCTTTGAAATTCATTCCTAAATCTGTCAATGAAAGATAGATTACATTTCCTGGATGTTATATGGACCTTAGTGCTATTTCCTTCAAAGCAAGATCTGATCGGAAAGTAAGCTGATAAATTTTGTAGTGATAATATATACACGTCAGTAATATATATTAAAGGCGGGTTCAGCCTCGCAGTTTAGAGAGGCAGCGAACCAATTGGTTCACACACACACACACACACACACACACACACACACACACACACACACTGTATATATGTGTAGGATGATGATGTCCGATGTTCTATGTTCGTTTATACACGATTAAACGGCTAGGGTAATTTGCACCAAATTTAGTATACACATTAAGGAATAACCAGGCAAGGTTTTAGCAACACACTCTCCCCTCCCATTTGTGTTTCGGGGTGATTTTTCTGCGCAAGGCACAGCGGCATTCTAGTATCTCTATATATACAAGCCTCGGTGGTGTAGTGGCTAGCGTCGCTGACTACGTATACATCGGCTCCGGGATCGAGACCCGGGGACTGTAGGCGGCGCGCAGCAAAACCTAGCTGTTCATCCTTCCACACAATAAAAAAATTGGTTGGTAGATAAATGGGTACTCTGGGTAGCCTAGGGGTTAAGACGCCGAGCTGCTGGTGGGGCGTGGTTCGGATTATACGTTAAAATGTAGGTCTAAGGTGGAGTGAGAAGCTTGATCTTCATCAGAATGAACAATTCGGGCGGAAGCAAAACCAATGTTAACCAAAGTGTGTGTGTGTGTGTGTATATATATACCGTATTCCTGCATAAGAAAAAAAAAATATATAGAGAGAGAGAGAGAGAGAGAGAAGAGAGAGTAACCAAAGTCTCAATAATGCTTTCATTAAATATATTAAATAAAAGGACTTAATCATTAAATTAAAGTCACTGAAAATGATGCCTTTGATGAATGAAAAATCTGCTCAAATAAAAATATTGTTCAGCGCAGGAATTTAAGGTTATAAACTTTTTGAAAAGGTCCACAAAAGTATTTAGTTTGATAAGAAATTGAAACATTTGCGTTCACTCGACCTTACATGGTAATGCAATTGACAGGAAAAAGGTCAAAAAACATTCGTAAGCGACAAGTGAAAAAGCGAAGTTGGAAAGTCTTGGTCAACCATTTGTGATTTTCTACTTTCTTTGATTTCCGAGTTTTTGGAATCCTTTAAACAAAAACTATTTTTGAGACTCTTTTGATCTACAAATTTGTGTTAAATTGTGGAATTGATTAAAATTTGATAGGATAAAAAGTTTATGATTTTTAGATTTTCATTTTCTCTTTGACTAATTCACATTTCGGGACTGATGATGACAGAAGTCATTTCAGAGACGTTTTGAAAATATTGAAGAAAGTAATGATGAAAACTTTGGTTCTCCCGTTCATGTTTTTACTGAGATTTCCTACATTCTAATTACTGTTACGCGTAATTCCTGCATAACATATCCATACATTTTTTGTCAGTAACTCTGGGGTAACGTATGTGCAACTTTATGTAATTTTACTCCGTAACTTTCCCATAATTTTTTTGTCAGTAACTTTCATGTAACTTTCCCATAATTTTTTTTGTCAGTAACTTTCATGTAACTTTCCCATAATTTTTTTGTCAGTAACTTTCATGTAACTTTCCCATAATTTTTTTGTCAGTAACTTTCATGTAACTTTCCCATAATTTTTTTTGTCAGTAACTTTCATGTAACTTTCCCATAATTTTTTTGTCAGTAACTTTCATGTAACTTTCCCATAATTTTTTTTGTCAGTAACTTTCATGTAACTTTCCCATAATTTTTTTTGTCAGTAACTTTCACGTAACTTTCCCATAATTTTTTTGTCAGTAACTTTCATGTAACTCGCATGTGTAACTTTCTTGTAACATGCAATATTTTCAAAGGAAAACAAACATACGAAGCAGTAAAAATAAATTTAATAATCATATACACGGTATAAACGATACTTAAAAATAAATAAAAACGATAATTAAAAAAAATTATACAGGAAATTATATAGGATGAATGAATATGTACAATCCTGAAGAATATATATATATATATGATACTATAAAAATGGCAATGAACATTACAAACCGTCTAAACATATTTTGCTTCATATTTTAAAAACCTTCAAGGCTACATATGTTTTGCCTGCAATTTATACTTTATAAGTTTTACATATTTAACAAATAATTATTTAACCAATTACTTATAGCTCCTCTAAAGCTATGCGAATATAATTTGTGAAGTAGAATACATCAAAAACCTTATTCAAACTTATCAAGACAGAAATCATGATTTTATTCGTTTTAGTGACAATGTCACTTTCTGCAAGATTTAAGATACTACCCATTTTAGTTGATATTTCTGACAGAAGCCACACTGATTTGGAGATAATAAATTACGTGATTTTAAATATTGGTTTATTCTATTTCTTATGATTTTCTGAAAACTTTTGCTGAATCCAGATAATGAATAAATACACTGGCCATAATTAATAGCTAGTGCACGATCACCTTTAAAAGGGGTGTTATACAGCAGTTTTAGTATTGATGGAAATATTCTTATTAAAAACAAGTTAATATGGATAGTTTTCCTTTAACAAGTTTCAACCGTTAAGTGTTAGTCGAATTTAGAGGACTAGTGTCCTCTAAATTGGGTATGGAAGGAGGAAGACAAGGTAAAAGATGATAAAGATGAGCGGCACTAAAAATATAAGGGACTATAAATGCGTTAGTGATGTATGTCTTTGTATTGTTTAAAGAACTGTTGCGCAGGCCTACCGAGTCCATTATCAAACTTGTTTCCTGCTGACAGATGGATAGTGAATGATCACTACAAGTTGAACTTAGGTTTGGAGCAGCAGCATCTTCAAGTAGAGTTGTAATTTCCTTCATAAAATCTTCCCTCACTTTTGACCCTCATATCCTGGTGCTATTTGTTAAATACCTGAAATTTTATTACACACAGAATTTAGAATGGACATATTCGCAGTTCAACCTGCATTACTCTTTATTACTAAAAACTAAAAACATTTAAGTCCCTGAATGCTTGATATTAATTATAACAACAATAACTATATCGAAACAACAATGTCCCCGCCTATATTTGAATTTGAACTTTGGTACCTGACTCTTGCTTGGGACACATTGTTTTATGATCATCCACATGATTAAAGATAGGGTTTGGTTAGATTAATTTGGGTTGCAACATGACCTACGCCATATACTCGTAGGCTACTGGTAAATTATTTCTAAATTAGGGTCAGTGCATTTGCTTACACGAATAGGCTCATATTTACCCTATTTCCTTAGTTTAGCTACTTATTAAAACTAACTGTAAGAAATTATACATTTGAGAACAAAAATAAAAACTGATAAGGCACAGTACTTTTATCATAAATAACCATATTAAATTAAATCACCATAAACATAATTATAAAATAATGTTCTAACCTTGCTTAGCTATAATGCAATGCAAACATTATATATACCTACGTTTTATAAACTGTAGTGGCCAATTTTCCCATTGAGTTTGCGCTTGATGTACTGCACTGTATGTATACCAAATCCATTATGGGCTCATCCATAAAGAGCACTCTAAGCAGCCTTCAGCAATCCTGAATAAAAAATTAAGTATTGAAGTAATCCTCCTTCTTATATTATTACTACATAAAAGAATCACACTGAAAAGCTGTTTCTAAAGTAGTGACACAAGTACAAAAATAAACTTTAGAGTTCTAAAAATGATGAAACTTGGATTAAATGCACAGGGTATACTGCTTACAATCCATTGTAAAATCAAAGACTACACAACAACTAAAATTAATACTACTACTACTAATAATAATAGCAATAATCACAGAGTGAAGGATATGGCACATTATTAGTTCCTTCAAAGGCTTAAGTACTCATGCACAACACACACGCACGAATTACTAACCTAACCTAACCAAATCTAGGCTCCTAAACAACCTAACTTAGTTTTAACGCTAAAACTTGAAAACCAGATGCACTTCAGAGACAAAGCCCATAACAACTTGGTAATGTGTTAAATTTGGTTAGGGGCGGCTAAGTTAGGTTAGTACGTAGAGTCCTATGGACTCTCCAAACTGCGTCTGGATTTTAAGTTTTACTGTGTTACCTAACCTATTACCAAGCTGTTATGGACTCTTCTCTGAACTTTGTCTGGATTCTAGAAATTCACCGAAAAAGGTGCATTCTGCCTCTGGCCCATTTTGTGCCACTAGGCCTAATCTACAATAAGCTTCGCAGTGGCATCAGAACCACCAGATGGGGGTAAAATGAACATTTTGCCCATGGCCCCCATCCTGAGGAGGGACCCACCCTCCTGCCCTGGTTTCTTTTCTAAAGGGTATTATTATTATCGGCAAAAATTTACTATCCAGACAGTGTTCAGAGGCAGTCTATAACAACTTACCCAGCAAACACAACGTAAAAAGAACGTTGTATCCTGGTTGAATCTTGGTCATGTCAGAAATTGACGTTGTACTGACGTAGTTACAACGTAAAATTTAAACGTTATATTACAACGTTGCATAATGACGTATACACGTGAAGTACAAGTAAAGACGTAACTGAGACCACACAAATTTACGTTGTATCTACGTCACAGTGATAAAATGCAACCTTGTGACAACGTCGTATCTACGTAAAATTGTTAGCTGGGTAGCAATGTGTTATATTAGGTTAGACTGGGCTAAATTAAGTTAGATTAGGCTAGGTTAAGTTAGTAATTAGGGCCCTATGAACTATGTCTCTGAACACTGTCTGGATAATAAACTTTTACCTTATTATTCGGTATCACAGTAACTTATTTGGGCTTGTCTCTGAACTGTGTCAGGATTCTGGAAATTCGGCCAAAAAGGTACATTCTGCACCTTGTCTACTTTTATGTCAATAGGCTATAATAGGCCTGGCATCAGCACCGTCAAGAATTGGGCAAAAAGGGCCGTCTCCTCCTGGCCCCCATCCTGAGTAGGTTCCCACGTGCCTTGATTCCCTTCTACGCTAGAGTATTAGCCTATTATTGTGGCCAGCCTGGCATCACTCATCATAAAGTAGTCCAAGGCCTAATTAGGGTCTAGGCCTAGTCACTTATATACAAATTTATATTTTCACACTCTTACCTTTTTGAATGGAATTCTTCTGAATTTGAAGTCTTGATAAGTATTTAATTTTTATTGCATATTTATGAACCTAAAAAAAACAGTTCACACTTCACAAAGTTCTAGATCTGAGCTTTCTGAACTTTTTCTTATGTCACACTTTGTCACTCTTCATGTCTAATTTTTTAATACATCACTATTTTTTAGTTTATTTATTTAATGTATTTATTGAATTTCATTTAAACTTCTCAGTCTCAAATTAAAAATTTCATTATAAGAAAAGTCTTTCACACCGTAGCGCCATCTATACGTTTATGCATTTAAAATAAATATCATTGCTTCATGGATTACTTTAAAACCACACTGAACCTTTATACAGTGAATTCAGTCATTATTCTGACCATTATAATACAGTTTTCAAGGCACTTAATACCAGCAAACAAACAGACAATTATTACGGAAAATCGGTTCTTAACGTCTTAACTTGAAAAAGTTAAAATTTCAAAATGTCGCAATTTTCTTGTCTTCAAACTTTTTAGTATATATATATATATATATATACAGGGTGGGCCGTAAGTTTCCATACATAGGAAAAATTAAACGTTTGTTTTTATGTTTCAGATACCCTAAGAATATGCGTTTGACGTAAGATCTTGTTTACTGATGAAGCAAATTTTTACGTCAATGGAGAGGTTAATCGGCAAAACATACGTTATTGGAGTAATGCTAAACCCTAACTGGCTGAGTCCGACGAAGATGCAAGGTGCCGGTAAAGTGATGGTGTGGGCCGGGATATGGGGTGACAGAATTATTGGACCAATTTTTGTCAGTGGAAATCTTAATGCCGAAAGGTATCTTAACATGTTGCAAGAAGAGATTTTCCCATCCCTGCTAAACGAGGAAGGTAACTTCCCAGTTTACTTCCAGCAAGATGGAGCTCCACCTCATTATGGTCTTCAAGTGCGTCGGTATTTGGATCAGCAGTTTCCGGATGCTTGGATTGGTCGGTGTAGTCCTGTGGAGTGGCCTCCCAGATCCCCAGATCTCACCCCCCTTGATTTCTATCTTTGGGGGCACTTGAAGGCCATGGTGTATCAGGAAAAGATACGAGACATAAATCATCTAAAGGAACGTATCACCAACGCCATTACAAGCATAACGTCAACTGTGCTAATGCGTGTTCATCAACAGTGGGGAACACGTATTGAAATGTGTTTTCAAAACAATGGCAACCATGTAGAGCATATTATATAAATAAAAATGGTTGTCCATAAAAAAATGTTTATTTTTCCTATGTATGGAAACTTACGGCCACCCTGTATATATATATATATATATATATATATATATATAATATATATATATATTAATTATATATATATATTGTGTGTGTGTGTGTGTGTGTGTGTCAACTTTGCAGAATAGGGCACATAATTTAATGCATTAATGACATTAATTCTGGATTTGTCATAACGCAGATTTAATTGTAGTTTTTTCGTGTACAGTGCAATTACCTGATTTTAATTACAATCTCAATTTTATAATATGCATATTATCCAACACAAGTTATGGTCATTCGCACTTTATATTTATCTGGAAGCATCCATATAGCTTTTACTGTCAAAAACGTTAACCGAAGTTATGCAGTAAGAGGAGAAAACCAGCAACAAAAGTTACGGAATTGTTACGGAACGAAATATTGGATAAGGGTCTTACTTCTTCAACAACAAAAGTTACGGAATGATAGAGTAAAAAAGTCCTACTCTCGTTAAAACTAGAAAAGTTAGGCTAATGTTGCACAATGAATTCACTAATTACAAAAAATTACGTTCAAATGTGTAACTGACAAGCGACTTATATGTAAGTCCTTTTTATTTTAGGAGTGTATTCGAACAAACCCTGGAGTGTATATATATATATATATATATATTATATATATATATATATATATATCCTGCCATTTATCCTCTAAGGCTAAGCTATGGACTTCTTGGGACGAAAACGTCTGTCTGTAGCTCCACTTAACTTCGACAGTGCAGTATTATTTCTAATCAATTGTATATATTTCTATCCTTAGTATATGAACTGTCATTGTATTAATAATATTTGTCATATGGACTATAGTCTGCCAATAAACCTTTTCATTTTCATTTTCTATATATATACAGGGCGTCCCAAAAAAATGTATACACACTTTAAATACTTATAAAGGCAGTGTTTATTAAAATACATTTCATTTTCAAAATGTAATAGAATCTACAGACATTATTTAATTGTTTTGTCAACGCCTGTTTTCAAACTGACGTCCGTTCTGGTCCAGGCACTGCTGATAACGCGAAGCAATGGAATCGCAAACATCACGAAACATTTCGTTTGGTATTTGTGTGCATTCTCGTTCAATGGCTGCTCTCAATTCAGCGACTGTTGCAGGTTTTATAGCGTAGACTTTGTCTTTTAAGTATCCCCATAAAAAAAGTCTAGTGGTGTGAGGTCTGGTGAACGCGGAGGGTATTCTACGAAACCCCTTCGTCCAATCCACATCCACATCGTGCCAAGTACCACTCGCAATACTCCACTCTTCGGTCCGGATCATCATCATCTTCATTAATAGCATGGACTATCTTGGAATGTAACTTTTCCATTGACAGCGCTTCAAAATGCGTTGGACAGACGATTCTGAAATTCCTACCTCACGACTCGCTTGCCGCACAGATTTTCTTGGACTTTGGTGATACGTTTCCAGTACTCTTTCTTGCTTTGTGGGGCTTGTCGATGTCCGTGGTCTTCCGGAACGCTTCTTGTGGACATTCTGAACAGTTCCATCGGCTTCAAACTTATCTCTAATTCGAGTGATGGTAAGTCGCGTGGTGGATCTGTTTGAAACTCCCTCCTAAACTGTCTTTGCACTTCAACTGCGTTTTCACACTTCCAGTAGCATTTTAGAATGAATTTCCTTTGTTCAAAGCTTAGTCTGACTGCCATTATTAATTCTAATGGGTTTAACTTGGAAAGAAAGAAACATCAATTGAGCTATCAGCTGTTAAAGTGTGTATACATTTTTTTGGGACGCCCTGTATATCCGCGTGGGTAGCCCAGTGGTTAAGACGCTGGGCTGCTGATCGGAGGGCGGTGAATTGAATCCTGGTTGGAACATTGTGATTTCCGATTTCCTCGGGGCGGGTTGTGGTTTGATTCCACGTTAAGCTGTAGGTCCAAGGTGTGACATAACCTTCGTTAGAATGAACACCTCAGGCAGAAGCAGAACCAGGGTAACCACGGTGTGTATATATATATATATATATATATATATATATATATATATATACACAGGGTGTCCCATAAGTCCGGTCTCATAGGAAAATTTATTTTAAATTAAATTTACAAAGTAATACATTTAGAACTAAAACAAATGTTCAAATTGATGTCTTGTTTTGTTACACTCGTGAGGAAAAGGCGGAGGTCCCAAACCACGAACGTTTTAGTTCTAATGTATACTTTTGTAAATTTAACTTAAAATAAATTTTCCTATGAGACCGGATTATGGGATACCCTGTGTGTGTGTGTATATATATATATATATATATATATATATATATATATACACACAAATAAATATGGAGACATTCTATCCAGCGATAACTACAGGCCTATTACTACCTCCTGTGCTTCTCAAAATTACTTAAGGAACTTTTGCTACGCCGACTAAATGATTATTTATGGACATCTAACCAGTTTGGTTTTTAAAGGTTCCATTCAACTGACCTGTGTATGATGTTTTGAAAGAGATTGTATTTAGATATGTTGTCAGTAATTCAACTATTTATAGTTGTTTTTTGGATATAAGCAAAGCATATGATAGAGTGAATCCCAATATTCTATTTAAAAATTAGAAGACAGGAATGTTCCACCATATGTTTTAAATTTATTGAAATTGTGGTCCTCACACCAAACTTTTACTGTTAGATGGGGCACTGTATTGTCCGAATGTTTTAGTTCGGAGTTAGACAAGGCTCCTTACTCTCTCCTCTACTGTTTAATATATATATATATATTGATGGATTAATTGCTTCTCTTAATGAGACAAGAATCGGATGCTGTATAGATGACATGAGGATAAATAATTTGGTCTGTGCCGATAATATGGTGTTAATAAGCCCTTCGGTGAAAGGTCTGGATCATCTTATAAAAATTTGTGAGTCATATTCGCAGAACCATGATATTAATTTAATGTTACGAAAACTAAGGTTATACAATTCTATCCCAAAAGCTCAAACCAAAGACTTGATATTTTCAAATTGAGAGACGAACCAATAGAGCAGGTACGAGAATTTAAGCATCTGGGTCAAACTATCACCAGCTCCTTGAGTGACGACTCAGACATAAGGGAACAATATCGAAGTTACTGTGCTAAGCTAAACATGATTATAAGGAACTTCAAATTTTGTCCAAGCAAAGCTAAAGACACTCTTTTTCGCACTTTCTGTACTAATATTTATGGGCAACAACTCTTGGTTAATTATAAAAAAGGCTCCTGCAGAACCCTCAATTTGCTTTACAACAGATCCTATAGACTGCTACATAAGTTGCCTCCAAGATGCTCAGCCTCTCAAACTGCAACGTTCCGAGCCTCCCTGAGGTAAGAAGACGTACCTAATACATTCATCAGTCCTGCTTTATGTCTTCTAGACTGTGGACCTCTTGGTACGAAAGTGTGTGTCAATAGCTCCACTTAACTCCTGCATTAGCCATCCCATTACATGTACTTTTTAATGTTATGAAACTGTTATTACTATTTTTTTTATTATTTCTCGTTTCCTTACGTATGTCATTGTTATTTGTTTAATTAGTTGTATTGTTAATTACCTTGATGGATACTGTACCTTTTTCTTATTTGGGGGATCTGTCTCCTGCCAATAAATAGCATTATTGTCGTTATCATTACAATCATTTTTGTCGTCTTAGCAAGTGGGTAGGTTTTATTGTTATTATTACGCATTACGTATCTTATTTTATCTCTCTTGTAGTCATAATTTTTAGTTTGTTTGTTTTTCAATGTATTGTTTGATTTATCTTATCACTTTTTACCCTCAAGAATATTGTACTATTTTATGGGATTTATATCCTGCCAATAAAGCTTATTATATATATATATATATATATATTGTGTGTGTATATGATATCCTTACCTCGAGGTGTTGAAAGATTCATTTTCCAAATTGTCTTCTTTGAAACCTGAAACAGAAAATATCATATTAAAAAAAAAATACCTTTGAAAATATTAAATTTTTACTTGAAATTAATGCTAAAACGTCGGAGTATTTCGGATCAGTAAATAGCAGAGAATTTTAAAAATCTGGCTAAAGAGTGCTCATATTTTGAAATGAAAAAAATAAAATATATCTGTAATTCAATTAACATTTATATAGTTTACGTTAAAATTATTCTAAGGGTGTAATAATTGTAATATCGTAATATTTATCAATATCCATGAAGATGTAAAGAATAAAAAGTTCGTAGAGAATAAGGCGATTAAAGAATTTTGAAAATGTAAAGGTGGGAAAAAAATATTCGCCAAAAATAAAATTTCAAACGAGTCCTCCAAATTATTAGTTATTTAGAGGGGAGCGGGAGCTCTTTGAAATTTAATTTTTTTTAGAACTCTGCTTCTTAAATGTTTCAAAATAGTTTTATATATATATAATGTATATATATGTGTATATATATATATATATAATATATATATATATATTATATATAAGATGTTGAGGTGAATTAATTTAGCTTTGGCTGCAATATATTCTCAAAACTTCTTTGAGACGTAACTGCAATGAATTCTTGAAGTCATTGGTTAATTAACGACATTCCATATACATGCTCTTAACCTAACCTAACCTAACTTATGGTAACCTAATCTAACCTAACTTGATCTAATCCGTAGTAACGTGTCGATTAAATCTCATGTCGAGAAAATAACGTCACCCCGGAAATATCGAAGTGACTCTGTAGAGTTATTTTATGAAAACTTATCATATTCACGCTTCTAAACGGCAAACAGAAATTCTTTTACAGTAAGAAATTATTACTACTGCATATATACCGTAAATTCCAACGAACTAGCAACGGATTTACGTCTGAAAATATTTTGCACTTTACAGAAGTCTCCGTCTACAAAAGCGAGGCCTGTACATCTTTCACCAATAAAATTAGTACTCAGAACTCTAAGTAAGAGATTATGAATTGTTCAGTCAGGGACCATTTCCATTTCTTCCAAAAGCTCACCACTCAGATGAATGAAATCATTCGCACATATTAAATCCAATACTACTTCGTTAGGATATACACACACTGGTACTGCTAAATTAATTAAATAATAAAATTACTCTTATATGATAAATTGCAGGAGCGTAGCTAGCCCTTTTTAATGTGTAAGCACCGAGGTGTGAAGCACGGAGCTGGGGAAAGATGTGGAAGGGGGGGGGGGTTCCCCCTTCCACTGCTAAAGGAAAAAATTAAATACAGAGTTCTGTATATGGTCTCTAGTGCACTAAAAATTATGAATTTAGGGTAGAAGTCAATGGTTATTCAATCAACTGAGATGGAAAATTCACTTTTATTCAAAGCACGGAATGGAAACACATACGAGTAGTATTAGGGCAAAGTAGTGTATTTTGCAACGTGTAATAATTAATAGCATCCTTTTCCATCTTATAATTATAATAGTAACCTTTCCATCCCTGTTAATTATCCCAGTCTCACCCAATTTGCAATGTCATTTCATCGCACTATTATATACAAGATACCACTAGAATATCTCTCGACGTCCTGTAGTGTTAACTTAGAGATGCAACGCCAACAAATCTGTTGGAAATAATTTGTTTTTCACAATTAGATTTCATAAAAAATTATTTTTAAATGTACATTTATTTTTTTCCAAATGAATGTGTGAGCACAAACTTTTTGGTTTACCCCTAGCTAAGCCCCTGAAATTATAAATTCATGAAAAAAATAAGTAGTTGAATAAATTCATAAAAGGCTCAGTTAATAAATATAAACATTCTATAGAAGTATGACAAAAATTGGTACTTGAATTTGTAAACATAAGGTTGAGTATAAAAATCCCTAAGATCCTACACATTTAGTATAAAATTAAATTAACATTATACTAGGTTAGGTTTAAAATGAAATAATAATAAGCTTGAGGGAAAAAGTATTAATTTATTATTATTATTATATTATTATTATTATTATTATTATTATAAGAAACTCCAGCGTGAATGACCACTTGTAAAATAAGGACTCGTTCCATTTAGTTGAAGGACTTCTCACTTCACGTTACTTTCAGACTTCAGAATTATTTTACATATTTACGTGTTTAGTGATTTTATCCCAACTTTTGGTAAAACTTTACAGCTGAAGGAGAAGATAGAGAGCTCCCTCAGTCGAGTGTCTTTAGAAGTGGCTGGACTTTCCGCACTCGTGAACATTATTAGAATCTAAAATCTTTTCCTAAAGTTTTTATTTCGGGTTTCGTTAACACTTCGAATGGGTCTTATGGCCAAAATAAAGTTTTGAAAGTGACAGAACGTTATGAAAATAACTACTGTATATTTGTACCTTCTTAGATCACGTGAAGAGACCGTTCTTTCATTTCAAAAACTAACTTTATGAACTTATGGTCAGCTAATTGTTTCTCATAAATTGAATTTTAGATTATGGTGAGTGAAAGAGGGTTTAAAGGCATTTTTCACACGATCTGAAGCAGTTGTGCTCGGCCTGTTTTTGGCGAGGGCTACATGTGCTCAACACTAACTGTAGAAGGTTACGTGTAATGAAACAAAATTAATAAATGACCAAAATCTGCAATTATTTTACTGTAGGTAATCTCAGGACTAATTTAAATTGAAATATATTCGTAAAAAAACCCTATGAAATTGTTTCATGTTAGAAAGAATTCTTTCCGTGTTTGACTTTTTCCTTGAAATTGCAATACGCGTCAGCGCCATGTACCTCAAAGGGACGATGACACAGGGCCGCCACTCTGAAGCCAACTTCATCGTCCTCAATCGTGTCACAAATGGAACAAAACGAGGCATGATGAGCATTTGAAGTATTTGCTCAACAACCGGCAATGCGAATATTGATCTTTTCCAAGATCCACTGTACCATAAAAGGAATGAAAGTCAAACAGAGTCTAAAGTAAGTGATTATTGTAGCAAGAGCTCGACATCCCTTTCTGGTGAAAATGTTTCTCTTCATTTCTCAGAACAACTTTCTTTGAAGTCTAAAAAGTTACATGAAGTTTTTCTATTGTCTTCACTTTGACTTTGATTCATTTTGCCTTAGATACAATAATGGTAATGATAAACTTTATTGGCAAAAGACAGATCCCATATATACAATATATATGCACACACGTCATTTTAGGGCTACAGTTTTATTACAGAAACTTTACAGGCAATATGGTAATATATTTCTCAAGTTTGTTTCCGATAACATCATAAAAAGGACACCCTTGCAAAGGCTTTTTCTGCCTACACAGTATTCTTAATGAGGTCTAGATGTATTGAAATTTCTGAGTAAACACCAACAAAAGAAAATTCATCACAGGTTTTTTTTATGCAGGAAGGAGGGGCCAAGGAAGAAGAGAACTAGAATCAAGATCCAAGGTTTCCAAGATGCCTGAACACTTCGCGTTTGGAAGATTGGAAGTCATAGACAAGGAGAAAAATGGATTGAAGAATATTGAGTAAATGAAAGATTGAAAATACTGATTAACCTTTGCATTAGAGAGTTGGGTAGAAAAAGAATGAGAATGTATCGAAAGTCGGGTGTCAAGCACGGAAGCACAGTTCTTGAGAAGAACAGGATGGACACCATCAGGACCGTACACTTTCCTAGAGTTGAGCCCAGATCGGGCAGAAAAAACATCTTTGGAAGAGATTCTAATTCCAGACATAATTGAGTCAGAGGGAGGAGGAACAACACCGGAATCGTTCTGGGATGAGTTGGAGGTGAAAGTCTGAGCGAAGAGTTCAGCTTTACTAGTAGGAATGAGGGGGGCAAAGAAGAGGAAGTAAAGTTGTTGGAGAGGTTCATGGCTGGGTGCCAGAAACAGCGACAAGAATTAGAAGTAGATAGGTTTTCACATTTTTGTCTGATGAAGGAATTTTTGGCGAGTCGAAGCAGTAATCATTCCACTGGAAATCAAAGAAGTTCTGCGTAATGGCCTCCCAATCAGCGGCGCCAAAGTGCTAAAGGCGCCTTCTCTTGGGAGGATCCAAAGGCCGAACTGGAGCGATAGGACAGGAAACAGATATAAGATTATAGTCGGAGGAGCCCAACGGAGAAAAATGTTTGACATAGTAAGAAGAAGGATGTGGTGAGAAATAAATCTAGAATGTTGGGCCTATCTCCAAAGCGATCGGAGATGCGAGTAGGGTGTTGTACAATCTGCTCTAGGTCATTCCGGATAGAGAAGTTATAAGCCAGTTCACCAGGGGTGTCAGTGAAATGGGAGGAAAGCCAAAGGTGGTGGTGAACATTGAAATCTCCTAAAATGGAGATTTCAGCAAAAGGGGAGTGGGATAGAATGTATTCCACTTTGGAAGTAAGGTAGTCAAAGAGTTTTGGATAGTCGTAGGAGAAAGTAGACAGCGCATAGACTCTTTAGCTATACCGCAGTAAGTATCGTTATAGAAATTCCGTTTTCTCTTCCTCTCCGCATAAAGCTCGTATTGTGTGTCATTTATCGAACTAGCAATTTAAACAAATAATCAAATATTATTGTATAATTTTATATAATTATAATCTCTCCTTGTATTTGACATTGTGTATTCATACTGACATTTACGGTAATTCATACATATCAAGCATCTTGTAAATAACACTGATTTATAATAATCTTTATTTTTGTATATTCACTAGATAAAAAATTATGGTAAATGATTAAAATGATAATACATTAATCACAAAATTAGAATAAATTAATTTACACACATCTGAAAATTTATAGCTTTGACTGGACTTGGAACACAGTTGATAGGAAAATAACCCGTTCCCACTTAGTCCACGCTTGGAGAATCTTTTAAAATTAGAAAAACCGTCCAGACGGGTAAGTCGACCGATTTTGAGAATACGTTTTACATTACAATTTGAATGTACAGTTAATGTTCTGACGTACTTTACTTCTCAACATCCAAACAGATAAAAAATTTTATACACCTCCAAAAATAATTTTTTAATGCAGAGTTCTAAATAAAAATAAAGTAAAATAGCATAAACACGAGACAACTTTAAATTCTGAATTCAGAATTATGAGCACTTAGAGTAAGCCCACAACTGCGAGACTAAAAACTTACAGTAAATAACAGAAAGCACGTCACCTTCGATTTCCGTAATATCTTCACTAACACCCTAATTAAATGTAAATATTGGAATGGTACACTGTAAAAACTACCGAGTTATTTTAACTCAATCACATAAACTCCACTCTATTGAATACTTAAGATTACTACATCACTTTGGTAACCGAAAATCAGGTGTTATTATCAGAGTTGGGAACGTTACTTTCTATAAGTAACGGCATTACCGTTACCGGTACATTGATAAAAAAGTAACGTCGTTACCGCTTCAGTTACTTCTATGAAAAAGTAACGCGTTACCGCTACGCTACCGTTACTTTTAAGAAAAGACTAAAGAGTAAAAACCTTAATAATACCAAATTATACTCTACTGTATATGACAAAAAATAAAAAAATAAACTCAAATAAAAAAAATTGCCTGTCCAAAAAAACTAATTTTGCAGATTTTTTAGGAGTGTGTTGTTCGATTTCACGAACACTAGCTAGTTTTTCAAAATTGGCATCTGATAGTCCTCCTCGTTTGAAGGAGCTAACAGCTAATTAACAGCTAATAAATGTTACTTGTCAAATGATCAGTTTGAAAGTAACGAGTAGCGAGTAACGATTGAAATCGCTCTAAAAAGTAGTGCCGTTACCATTTCGTTACAACTTCTCAAACGTAATGGCTTTACCGCTACAGCTATTAAAAAGTAACGCCGTTACTCCCAACATTGGTTATTACTAAACAATACATTACTCTGTTTTAAATTAAAAATTACACTGGGTGACAAAAAATAACTTTTTTTGTCACATGAACAAAAATGGGTGGATTTTATAGGTTTTTTACCGCTGAGTTAAAAAAATGACCTCAAAATTTGTCTATCACCAGCAATATTGAATGAATCGAAAATGAAATTTGGACTAATTTATAGACATAATAGCAATATCAAAGTAGAAAATGCATATTGAACTCACGTAAAATGTTCACTGAGCGAAATCAAGTAAGTTATAAGCAGAGGAGGAGCAAGGGGCAGACCCCGCCCCCTTCCTATTCTGACTCAAATCCTAAGTAATGTAAATTCGTGTGTTACTCTAAAATTGCGGGCGATAGAAAAATTCTGTTTTCATCTCCGTAAACAACGTAAAAAATTACATATAGTTCGAGTAAACATATCTCTCTGACTAAAACTTTATTGACCAGTGTTATCAATATTTATTGGTAACAAGCATGGAGTTTCATGGCAAGACTGTGGGACCTGGCAGAAAACAATACCGATATATGTAAAAAGATTCACAGCCACATTTTAAAAGCTCATCCCACAAATTATTTATACTAGTAGATGATCTTTTTTGTTAATGAAGAGCCTTAATAGCGAGTTTAAGTCCTGGTACTGCCGTTTCAGTACAGTGCAAGGAAGGCTACATCGTGACCAATGTCGTAACACCGCTTCCCGTCGATCAGCGAAGTTAAGCGACACTGGGTTTGAGTAGTAGTTGGATGGAGAACCAGGTGGGGGGACCATCCTCTGCGTGCAGATTATGTAGCAACCAGTGATTTGGATACAACGTAAAGCTATAGATCTCCTCCGTCATATGACCTTAGATGTTGCGAAGGAGGTTAAAAAAACATTAAAATGATTCCTAAAGTAAAGAATTGTAATTTTTAAGATTCTCTCTAATCACAGTTTTAAAACTAATGGAGTTGATATCTTTCCATATATCTAAAAGTACAGCTATATATAATAATTGTGTGTGTGTGTGTGTGTGTGTGCGCGCGTGTGAGAGAAAACAAGTTATAGAAGATAAACAAGTATTCGTGAAATAAAACACTTTGAAACTGCTTTCAGTAAAAAAACTTATAATTTAACTGCACGGGTGTTGTGATTCGATACAACAAACATGGAAAACAACACCTATTTTTACGTTAAATTATCAAACAAATTAAATAAACAATTAAAAGAAAGTAAAACAAATATAATTAAAATTCTATTCGAGATTCAATAAGGTTTTTCTTTTGACTTTTTAACTCAAAATGAAAACAATGAATTTGAAGAAATATTCAGTGATGTAAAGAGTATGAATTTGAATATGAGTATGAATAAAGTGTATTAATTAATCATACGTTTATTGTTCAAAATTCATGAAAAGTTTTACGATTATAAGTGACTGTATACGTACATTTTCAGTATTATTGCCTTTGTACGTTTTATATATATATATGCAATCATCAATGCACTCGTAGTTTAAGTAGAAATATGATGGGTTAAACATCTTTTTACGTAGAGCACCATTCCCCCCCATACACCCATTTCAGGGTACGAACAGCTCGCAGCAGCATTACCAAGCTAATAGGGGCGGGGGTCAAAGTACTGACGAGGCTTTCGTAAGTGGTTCATCACCACTGAAAGCAACAATGTTCTCTTAGTCCAGACCAAAGAACATCCATATCCGTATTCAATTGATTGTGATTTTTGTTAGTTTGTATTGCGGACATCCCTAGTTATTATCAGTCTTGGTGCATGATTCTTCAGGAGCAAGATGCACGTTAAGTTTGTGTTTCCTTCCCAAGGCAGCACAAATTTACCTGTATCAATCACAGTCACCCTCGCACTACCTTAGACTCGCACTTAGACTGTCACTCGCGTGAAAGTATCGACGTCTTATCTTTGCCCCGTATTAAACGGCCAAGAAAGTGTTTTTCCGATCGGTGAAAGTAATCGAAAAGTGAGTGATTTAGTAAGCATACAGTGAGTGTTCGTATAAAAAGTGTTTATAAACATAGCTAGCTATGTAAAATATTGGCAAGTTAGTGTCAATTGGTCGTTTACAATTTCTGGGAATTTTTTATTGGTATTCTCGTTTTCTAGCCCTCAGACCGGTGGTTCTCAACCTTTTTTTCACTTTTCACAAAAACTAAGTTTATGCACTCCCAAAATGAGAGGTAAAGTAATAGAGGAAGTACAAGAATTTTAAGTATTTGGGTCAAATTATCACCAGCTCCTTGAGTGATGACTCACATATAAGGAAACAATATCGAAGCCTCTATATCGAAGCGAATATGACTATAAGGAACTTTTGGTTCTGTTCAAGTGAAACTAAAGACGCTCTTTCGTACCTAATATATACGGACAGCAACTCTGGGTGAATTATAAAAAGGGTTCTGGCAGAACCCTAAATTTGCTACACAACAGCTCTTTCAGACTCCGATATAAATTACCTCCGAGATCCTCAGCTTCGCAAATGTTTGCTAACCACGGTTCCACGGCAATTGAGCGCAGGACAAATGAACGCCGACAATTGAGCGCCAAGACAATTAAGCGCAAGACAATTGAGCGCCAAGACAATTGAGCGCAAAACAATAGAGCTCAAAATAATAATTTAATAATGTAGTAAATACATATTTAATAATATAGTTTTTTACTTAAGGATGTTAAAAGTAAAATTAGTTTAAAGTTAATGGAAACTAGATAAACTCACGCAAATTTGTTATTTCGTTCATTAGTCTAAAACGGTTCACAGAAGGTTGTGGTTTTCTATTCTTTGACTTTTAATTTTTATCAAACAATTTATCTCGACTAATCGTGTCACCATGCAGAGAATAGTATCACAGAAAGGACGACCACAAATTCTGCTAGACGGTTATTCCTATCGTTTGGAAAGAAAACTTGCTTCAGGCAAAGAGTCATGGCGTTGTGTGAATGCGAACTGCAGAGGTCGCATCCACGTTGATGGCAATATATGGGAATCAGTAACGGATCATCTAACCTAACCTAACATTTACCCAGAACAAACAATTCACTGGAAGGTTGGCATCGAGCTCTTCAGATGTCAATTGGGCATAGAGTGGCCAGACGTCCGGCTTTAGGCGGACAGTCCGCCTTTTGAGCACTCTGTCCTTAGGGTGGCCATTTCCAAATTTCCAAAAAGGAGGACACTGCGTATGTGGCCGTACGTTAACATATATATATATATATATATATATATGTTAACGTACGGCCACATACGCAGTGTCCTCCTTTTTAAATGGCCACCCTAATTGGGCATCATCACCCAACGTTTTATAAGTTTCTTGAATTTCTTAGACTAGAAGAAAGTCACACAGAAAAGAAAATATTAAGACTAAAGTCAGGACAAAGAGAAGAAGCAAAGCACTCGAAGTATAGAAGAGCAAATTCGGCTATCGAAACAATAGCCAACGACTATGAAAACACAGATAAATTAGAATACGTCCGAGGTATAAGTTATTATCTTTAACTGCAAAAGTAGTAAACTACATTATTTTTAACATCATTAATAAATATCGTTTTTTTTAACATCCTTAATAAATATTTGTTCAAGCTTATTTTGTTTCTTTTATCCAGTTTTTATTTGCTTGTTCTCGCTCAATTGTTTTGCGCTCTTTTGTTTTTGCGCTCAATTGTCTTGGCGCTCTATCGTCTTGGCGCTCAATTGTCTTGCGCTTAATTATCTTGGCGCTCAATTGTCGGCGCTCATTTGTCCTGCGCCCAATTGTCGTGTCACGGCTAACCACAATGTCTCGACCTTCCCGGAGGTAACAAAACGTGCTCAATACAATCCATTGCAAAGAATTAAAAAAATCAGCCAACCCGATTATCCAAACTATTCATCACTCCTGCCATATGTCTTCTATGCTGTGGAATTCATGGTATGACAACGTTTGTCTGTAGCTCCACTTTACTTCGACATTACTATTTTTCATTAATTGTATTTCTATCCTCAGTATCTGAATTTTCATTGTATTTTATCGTCAGTTTGTAATATTAATATTTGTCATATGGACTAATCGTCTGACGATAAACAGTTTCATTTCATTCATTTCAATAATAATCGTCTTCTGAGTCTTATCGTGAATACAGAGGAGGATAACACATGCTCATGAAAAAGAAAAGTCAGTTAATTATTACACACTTTGTACCTTCCACTCGCACGCACTATTACTGTACTTTTTCATTACCTGGACTGGGTTATAATTTAGTAGCGGAAACGTTCCAAAAAGCCTTAATGGTTAATACCTTTTATGCATTAGTTGTTATGGTGATTTTTATTTATTGGTGCATGTGGTTGGGGGAGGGATATTTAAGATTAATAACCTATTGATCTGTAATTTAAATGTTGCGTAGCTGTCAATTATTTTTATTTTACATTGTTTTAAATGTAGCTTTACAGGACCACCTGAAGATCAGTCACCCCAGCCTTTTTTAGTTAGCTTTATAAGGCTAACTAACGAAAATATCACGACCTAACCTAACCAATTGTTAGGCCAACTGTACGCCCCTTGGCGATTGGTTAGGTTAGGTCGTGATATTTTCGTTAGTTAGCTTATAAAGCTAACTAAAAAAGGCTGGTGTGACGGATCTTCAGGTGATCCGCTTTACAAATGTAAAGATTAACCCTTTACCGATGAAAGGTACGAATTGATAACGTTTCAAATACAGGAATTCGTAACCTAATAAAAAGTTCCAGCGATAAAAGGTTAACGATTATGCTACAAATGGTAATATGTTATTTTCAAGATGTAATATATGTATTAAACATAATCTCTTAACCTTTCAAGTGTTCCGTGCGATGATCCCTCATTTTACGAAGGTCAAGCTTGTTGCCCCTCCTCTTAATTTTGTTACAGGTGTACACTGTATACGTATAGTCGCCTTCAAAAACTTCTTTGCACTTGTATCTATGCTATGTATTGTATAGTATAGTAGAGGAACATTTTTGTCATCTTAGAGGATGATAGACTATCATGAAGGGCCTATTGTTGTCTATTCGCCTTGGGTGGCTTCCATCAGAAGGAGAAAGGTGTTTAAATACAGAGTGTTCACAAAGTCCCTTTGCAGTGAAATTAGAGCATATCTGTAGGTTGCCCTTGTATTGCATGCAAAGGGACTTTGTGGTCGCCCTGTACATTAGTTTTGAACTTTGAAAAGTTGTAGTTTGTTGAAAAAATGCTCACTGGAAATTCCAAAGAGCAGCGGTTCGGGGTATGAATGAATACTGAAAAGCAGAAGTTCGCATTGTGGTGTTTGTACGGTAAAGTCATAATCTTTTCCGGAGGTTCTTCTGGACCTTGCAGAGGTACGAATGGGTGTTATTATGGAATGGAGCTCCTCAAACAGCGATAAACTATATATAGAAAGAAGGGGTGAAATATCTCCTCGTAAATGTAAGAGTTGTCAAGAGTTTTGCACTACTCATGAATTTATTAAGTTTGCCTGATAATGGCAAATGAAACCTGCTGCCAGTGAGTAATGATTTTCCGTTGATGTACTGAATTCCATACCACTTTGTAGTTTTATTATACCTATGAAAAAACTGCCATAAAATAAAAAAATTTAAATCTAATATAACAAAGCTGCTCCCAAGTTTGAACACCCAAAGTCAGCAATGCTCTCCAAGATCGTCACTCGTTCCATTCTAGATTGAGAGAAAGGGGAGACAGTTGTGTCCACTTACTGTGTCAATGGAAAAACGTCGGAATGAAGCCGCCTGCGAGCACAGTGGGATAGTACCTATGGGAGGATGGTTTAGCACCAAGAAGTCCAAGAAAGAAACCCCTTTAGAGTAAGAAAAACATCAGAGATCGACTTACGTTTTGCTACACGCATCACAACGTAATTGTACTATTTCATACATGAGTATTTGTTTACAAACAATATGCAGGTTTGGGGCTTACCATCATACTCAGAAAACTGTACAGGATTTTGTGCACGCGATTGTACAGTTGCTGACATAATTTTTCGACAATTTTATTTAGTTACTTTTGGCAATAAATACTAAATGTTAACTCGAATACCACTCGTAGTATACAGTAAATTTTAGGAATAAAAACAAAACAAATATATTTATATGTAAATTATAATTACGATCTAAAGAAATACAAATGTATTGGTTTGTTGATTTTTCCTTAACCTTGCAATATTAAGATGGCAAGTGAAAAGACAATACAGTGGAAATTATGTAGGAGCTTGTGGGCTTCGAACCCTCGTCGCGAGGTTTCAGATTTGGCACTTCTACCGATCACGCCATCCCTCCATCCCACCCCCTACAAAAACAAGTTAATTTCTAGGAATAAATAAAAGAAATGGAAGGATCTACAATACCTAAAATGGTCCCAATTTGAAAATGAGCGAGTGAAAGAACATGCAAAACAACATAAGCCTCCTGTATGTTGCAGTTGTGTTGTACATATAACTACACAAATAGGCGAATACAGACCAACAAAATATATTTTTTAAGTATATATATATATATATATATATGAAAATTATTTCACGAAGGTAACACGTGAAAAATATTTATGATGAATAAAACCACGAAGGAAAGGAAACACAAAATGGTGCTCAAGCGCTTTCGTCTAATGACATCCTCAGGAACACTGAAGTACATAAAAAGGTTAAGCCTATATATAGGTTACAGAAAGAAAAAAAGAAAAAATAAATAACATACATACACACACACACACACACATATACATATATATATACATATCTATATATACAAATACATACATACATACATACATACATTATCCAACTTTCAAATAACTTCAACATAAGCAAAGGTCTTTTTCAACTCGATCCTGTTATGTTGAATTCCTTTAAAAAAGATTTAGATAAGAAGGGTAAAACATTAAATCTTTGGTAAACTTGTCTTCTACTTTATTAACTTTTAATTTGCATTTATTTTTTTATATATATCGAAACCTGACCATAGGCAGTAGTGTGTTAAAACCCGGACAGAGTTCCAGTATAAATTTGTATTTTTATAATCCATTTGATCTTGTGCTAAAAATCGATTAACTTTTAATTTGCATTTTATTTTTTTATATATATCGAAACCTGACCATAGGCAGCATTGTGTTAAAACCCGGCAGAGTTCCAGTATAAATTTGTATTTTTATAATCCATTTGATCTTGTGCTAAAAATCGATATTTTTCCTTACAAATCTGTACGCCTCACTGGTAATCCTTTAAGGTTTTAATTTTTAATTTTTTATTATTTTTACTTCTCTGTTTATTGTATATATATGTATGTATGTATGTATGTATGTATGTATGTATTTGTACAGTATATATAGATATGTGTATATATATATGTATATGTGTGTGTGTGTGTGTGTATGTATGTTATTTATTTTTTCTTTTTTCTTTCTGTAACCTATATATAGGCTTAACCTTTTTATGTACTTCAGTGTTCCTGAGGATGTCATTAGACGAAAGCGCTTGAGCACCATTTTGTGTTTCCTTTCCTTCGTGGTTTTATTCATCATATATATATATATATCGGGTGGTCCGAAAAAAATGACGCATTTTTTAAAAATTAATATCTCAGTAACCCCCTTCCTTATCATGACAATTTTTATATGCAAGATACTTTCAAACTTCTTTTTTGAATGCAAGAAACGGAATTCTGATATCTTTTATAGTTTTCTCGCAATTAACAAAAGTAACAACATGGGTCAAAAAAACAAAAATCGCAATATAATATCCGTTTTTTATACGATATCATTTTTATACGATATCATGCGATATTTTTGCAAGTTATTACAAAACTCTACAGGAATGAACAAGTCAAATTGTGGATATTTTTATTTTTTAACAATTCGTCAGTACCCTTAATGATGTTGTCAGAGGAAGATCGTATTCTCATTAAAAATTGTTACTGTGAAAAAGGATGGAAGACTGGAAGGTTATTGCAAGAGTTTCCCGGCAAAAAGTGGAAAAGGCGTGCAGTGGAAAGACTCTTAAAGAAGATTCGCGAATCGGGAAGTACTGCCAGAAAACCAGGAAGCGGTAGACCTAAAACAGCTTCGGTTCCAGAAAATGTGGATTACATCAACGATAAAATCTGCTCTCAAGAAGATAAACCAGGAAGTCATTTGTCACAAAGAACAATTGCTAAACATTTGAATATTGGAAAGACTTCTGTACACCGAATAATTAAAGCACAAAAACTAAAAGCCTTCAAAAGAATAGTATCTTCTAGAAAAAGTGATACTGTTAAGGATAAAAAAAAACAAGGTGCAGAAAGTTAGTTGATAATTTCTCTGTCGTTGATATTAAAAAGATAGTCTTCACGGATGAAAAAGATTTCACTCTAGAAATTCCGCGAAACCGTCAAAATGATGTTGTCTACGGGCGTGGTAAAAAGTGTGACATTTCAATAAACAGATTGTATCATGAAACGTCAAGATTCTCCAAAAAGGTTATGATATCTGCAGGGGTCTCTTGGAATGGCAAGACAGATGTTCATTTATTGAAACTGAAAAGACAAAGGTGAATTCTGCAAATTACATTGAACTTTTAAGAACAAAATTGTTGCCGGATTGTCGTCGCCTGTATCAAGAAAATGATTTCATATTTCAACAAGATGGAGCACCGTCGCATACAAGCTACGCCACACAGTCGTTTCTGATTAGCAATACACCAAAATTAATAACGAAAAATGAGTGGCCACCACAAAGCCCAGATTGTAATCCTATGGACTACTCAATTTGGGAGTTACTAAAAGAGAAGGTTTACCGAGGTCGACGAGAAAAATTCACCGAATCAGAATTAAAAAGTAAAATACTTGAATCTTGGCAAGAAATTGGCATTAATGAAGTAAGAAGTATTATTTTGTGTGGAAGAAAAGACTTAGATTAGTGTGTCAACAGAGTGGTGGTCCAATCGATCATTTACTGTAAATTAATTAGTTAAATTTCTGATTAAATTTTTCCTTTCTCATGATATTCGTTTTTTTGACCCATGTTGTTACTTTTGTTAATTGCGAGAAAACTATAAAAGATATCAGAATTCCGTTTCTTGCATTCAAAAAAGAAGTTTGAAAGTATCTTGCATATAAATATTGTCATGATAAGGAAGGGGGTTACTGAGATATTAATTTTTAAAAAATGCGTCATTTTTTTCGGACCACCCGATATATATATTTAGTGACGCTCATAAGTATTCATACAGAGAAATATTTCAGTTATATTCGTCCTTACCTCTGTATTATGCATAGGATAGTTATAAAAATTTTACAGTTCGTATGGAAAAATTTAATAAATAAAAAAAATTATTTGTTAAAATTAGTTTAACTGCAGCATATAATGTAAAACATCAAAGAATTTGGGGAAAATTAAAAAAGGTTAAAATGCTAAAGTTTTCGTGCACTTACAAAATTATTTAATACTTTGTGTCCACTAGGGTGGGTCACTTTTCACTTTTTCTAAAAAATTATAACTGGTCAAAGTTTTTCCCATGATTTGGTTCAGTGGAAGTACACTGACACCATTTTTACCAAAATCGATCAATATTTAGGGGTCGCGCATCGACCTTGAAAATTTCAATTTTGGAAATTTGGCCAAATTGACAATTTTTTACTGAATAAAGATAAATCATCAAATGACCATATTTTCTGAATCCTCTCAGTGAAAGAAATCCTCTCAGATACTTACCAAGTTGATCGGACAAGTGGTTTAGAAGTTACACTCACCTAGAAATAACATTAAAATTTAAAATACCGTATTTGTCCCCCGTTATGGACGTAATCATAGCATCAGTAGCTGGCGCATCCTAAAATCCCAATTACACACACACGCTATGTCTATGACCAATATTTTTACTAATCACAGTTTGCTTTTTACAGATCAACTGTGTCAATTGATTCTTGTTTGATAAGTCTAGACTTTAGTACAATGGATAAACTGTTAACAACCAGGAGTGGGAAGACTCTGAAAGTTACTTATTCTGGAAAAGAGAAAGCAGCAACAACAGCACCACCTTCTCTAAGGTCAGCCACGGACGTCTTCTTAATTGGTCAGCCATCTTCCTCGATCGGTGGTGCCAAATTGCCAACCACCCATCAAGTTCTCCAGTACTTCTTCTATGCCAAGCAGGAAACTACTGACAGGAAGGCCGCCGTAAAAGACACGGTGGCCAATGTTCTGGCATTTTGGAACATGGCACGTATAAAGACGATCACGAGGCGTAACTGCGAAAGAAAACTGGAGTTACTGTGGGAAGAGTGGCGCTCGCTGCAGAAGAGCAAGATGAGAGACAGTGACGCGGGAAAAGGCAGGGAGAAGTTTTCAGAAAATCTGAACAAGCTCTGGGACATCGGAGCTCCCGATGCTATTGAAGAGATACAGAAAAGTCGACTGCTCTCAGACAACAACAAACAAGAAGATATTAAATTTTATGAGGATCAACGGGGCCTGCGCCAGGCAACAATGAGTGGGAATGATAAAGTGTTCGTTGTCAAGAGAAAACGGCAACTCTCAAGACAACAATCTCGTGATGAGCCAGGCACCTCAAAAACGAAATTAGGAACCGAAGCTGAGAGCGACGATGAATCTATAGAAAGCAGATCATCGAGCAACTCCGAATCACAGCTAGAACCACCATACCGACAGCCGAGAGAATCAACTGTATCAATCAGCCTTCCTCACCGCATCCTCAATGCACCGGCTGTTATTGAAGTGGCTGATCGCTTCCGGATGTCCAATAATCAGGTGTGTATATATCAGTAATGATCTTTCCTTGACAAAGATATAATAGACGTAACGACGGAAAATTTAGTGATTATTTTGTCACATAAAAACCATACGCATCCTTGTCAATTTCCTTTCAATTTCGCACATAGGTGGCAAGTGTCGTGGCGGCAG
Source organism: Bathynomus jamesi (assembly GCA_023014485.1). Lineage (NCBI taxonomy): Eukaryota > Metazoa > Arthropoda > Malacostraca > Isopoda > Cirolanidae > Bathynomus > Bathynomus jamesi. Next base: position 26,808 of record JAJOZX010009953.1, on the reverse strand, counting down.
TCCTACGTTCGGCAGATCCGCCCGCAGACCTGGACAAATTCAGTATCTCGAAGGACACGTCTCGCCGTGGAAGAGTGGCACATCGTTGTGAAGTGTCGACAGCTGTGCAGAAATCCTTCGTATCTCCGAGGCATGCTGTCGTCCACTGGGACGGTAAAGTAATCAAGGTCAGTTTTGCCCTCACCGTGGACGACAGTGAATTAACATGTTCCAGTGACGACAGTGGATTGACATATTCCAGTGGACGATAATGGATTGGCATGTATGACATACGTTTCAGGACTCTCTTGGATCATTGGAGCACCGCCAGGCGATTCTCATCTCCGGAGCTCCCCAATGCACAGAAGGAAAGTTGCTGGCCGTTCCGACTGTTGCTGACGGCACCGGTCTGTCCCAGGCCCAGGCGACCTTTCGTGCTCTCAAAGACTGGGGATGCGAGAACAACGTGATTGGACTGTGCTTCGACACAACTTCCTCCAATACGGGGAGGGTGCAGGGTGCGGTGGTCCGGCTGGAGAACATGCTTGGTAAACCGCTCTTCCAGCTGGGCTGTCGCCATCACGTTATGGAGCTCATCGTGGGGGCAGTGGTCATCACCGCGTTTGGAAGAACCACAGCACCAACTGAACCTTTGTTCCAGTATCTGAGGAGAAGGTGAATTTCAAGTCTAAGGCGCATTTGTTTTCTCCAATGATTTTTTGCCTTCAGAGCAATTGAGATATCAGCGTCCTTCTACTAATGATGTTAATAGCAGTCGAAAAGGGAAACTTCAGTCGTTTTCATGCAATATTTTCATAACTCCCCTTTCAGGTGGGACAAGCTCGACCTCTCGACTTATCGCGAGCTGGAGATCGAGCATTTGGCGGAGGTGACGTGGCTGATGGAGCTCCGAGATGAGGCAGTCAAGTTCCTCGGCACCGCTTCTGGTCTTGTCAGAGAAGACTACCGAGAAGTGGCGGAGATTACACTCCTGGTACTCGGGGCCCAGCCACGTCGTGGCACACACTTCATGCGCCCAGGAGCCTACCATCATGCGAGGTGGATGGCCAAGGTTGGTATTTTGAATTAGAAGTTAAATATTGTATTGCCTTCTGCAAACAGCCATTTGAAGTCCCTACCAGAAAAAAATAAGATAAATAATTTACCATTAAACAAACTTATATGGAGTGGTATCGGTATTTATACATCACAGTGCGTATTCGTTTCAGATCATCTACTACACGAAGCTCCTGATGTTCAGCGGTCAGCTGGAGTTCGACGACGAGCTGGTACAGAAACTTCAGAGAGTGGTACTATTTACTGCACTCCTCTACGCACCTGCCTGGCTGGCGGCTCCTGTCGCAGCTGATGCCCCGCTGAATGACCTTGTGTTGTACCAGCGTCTTCTGCAGTACAGGGCTGTGGATCGCGAGATTGCAGAGGCTTCACTGGCAGTGATCAGGCGGCACTTGTGGTATCTGAGGCCTCAGACCGTCGTTTTCGCCCTCTGCAGTGACAAAGTGGAAGACACTGTGAAGCACGAGATGGCAAAGAAGCTGTGCCGCCTCGCTGTGCCCGAGGACTTCACGTATGACAACGTCTCGGTTGATGACACGACGCGCCTTCCGGACCTGATCGATGAGTCATCGTGGTTCGTGTTCACAGGCCTGCAGGTGTGCGCGTCTACGTGGCTCACTCTGCCGGTGAATAAGTGGGATCAAGATAAGAACTACTGTGATCTGAAGAATGTCATCTCGCATCTGAAAGTTACCAACGACGTGGCAGAGAGAGGGATAAAACTGATAGAAGATTACGCGAACACTGTCACAAAAGACGAGTCACAGCTGCAGGGTCTTCTTCAGCTCGTGGAAAAGAGCCGGAAAGAACTCGGTGACTTCAAGAAGTCGTCACTTGCCAAGATGACGTAGCGCAGAGGGAAAGGGAGTTAGCAGAGAGAGTACATGGCGCACGCCTTAAGATGACGTGTGTTCTAACCACGATTCATACAGTTTTTGAACCTAGTTAGGGGCACCGGAGTAAGTGCCTTTAGTGATATCGGTAAACCGTTTTAATACAAAATACATTTGATCTTTCCTTATTCGTTTTATCTTATCCTAAAAAGCAGACAATGGCAGACAGCATATGGAGGTACGGGGACAAATACGGTATTTTAAATTTTAATGCTACAGTATCTCAAGGTGAGTATAACTTCTAAACCACTTGTCCTATCACTTGGTAAGTATCTGAGAGGATTTCTTTCACTGAGAGGATTCAGAAAATATGGTCATTTGATGATTTATCTTCAGTAAAAATTGTCATTTGGCCAAATTTCCAAATTGAAATTTTCAAGGTCGATGCGCGACCCCTAAATATTGATCGATTTTGGTAAAAATGGTGTCAGTGTAGTTCCACTGACCAAATCATGGGAAAAACTTTGACCAGCTATAATTTTTTTAAAAAAGTGAAAAGTGATCCACCCTAGACTGTCCACCTCAGGCTTGAATGACCTCAATGGCTCGCTTTGGGTATTTTCCTGGAAAGTTTCAACATCTCTCAGTAGAAATTTTAGCCCATTCTTCGAAAGAAAATTGTTGCAGTTCATTCAGATTCGAAGGGTTTCCTTTGCGGACAGCTCTTTTCAAATCAAACAATAAATTCTCGATTAAATTGATATCTGGGCATCGACAGGACCACTCGAGAAGCCTGAAATTCTTTTGCTGAAGCCATTTCATGGTGCTCATACTTTCAAATTTCGGATCATTATCTTGTTGCAGTACCTACCTGTGACCCATTTGCAACTCCCGAACTGAAGGCAAAACATTTTTTTTCAAAAATTTTCTTATATTTCTTCAAATACAAGATTCCAATGATCACAACAAGCTTTCCCGGACCAGAAGCACTAAAGCATCCCCAATGAAGTAAGCTAAGTTACTACCACCATGTTTATTCGCAGGAAGGATGTGTTTTCCCTCGAATGTAGTATTTGATTTTCGCCAAATATACCGTTGCTCGTTGTTGCCGAATAATTCAGTTTTGGTCTCGTCTGTCCAGAGAACTTTCTTACAGAATTTAAACCCATAATTTTCATGATGTTTTCCATACTTTAAACCAGGGGTGGGGAACTTTTATTGTGTGGCGGCCAAATTTCAACTAAAATACTCTATACCGAGCAAATTGCAGCTTTAAAAATAATTTTGGACATAATTAAGCTGTAAATACTGTATGAGTTTAAATAATCAAACTGTCCGCTGCAATTAAAACCTGCTGCAGGTCCCTCACCCTCCTTTAAACGAACTTCTTTGTGTGCTTTTCGTAGCAGAGGTTTTCTTCGTGCAACTATTCCATGCAGACCATTTTTTATCAATGTACGACTTACAGTAGAGGGATGGACATCGATCTTAGACAGTCTTAATGTTTGACAAATATCACCTGCAGTCATAGGCGTATGAGGCGGGGGGTCTGAAGGGGCGGCAGCCCCCCCCCCCCCCCCACAGACTAGGAAATTGAGCATTTTCAGGGCAAATATTGAGCATTTTCAGAGCAGATTTTTCCTGACATTCCTTTGTTTTTTTACTTCTTGAGGTGAATTAATTACTTGCTACTATACATGTAGTTAATAATTAAAACGTAAGTTGAGGACTTACTGAACTCTATATCAACTGCAATGCCGTAGCAAAATTTTATCTCATTTTTGTAAATTGTAATGTTTTTTATATCAAAAAGGCTTTAATATATATGTTACTTATACTCTAACCTTTGTATTATTTTATGCTACACATAGTGCTTATGCGGAAATCAGAGCACCCTGAAAATTTTCAAGGCAAATCCCCCCTCCCAAGTAAAGTGCCATCCCATACGCCTATGCCTGCAGTCACTCATGGATTCGCAGCAGCCATTCTTTCAATCCCTTTAGCTGTACGTTCTGAAATCTTACAAGGTCGTCCGCCGCTTGGTAGAGTTTTTTATTGATTCATATCCTTTCTATTTTTTTATAATTGCAGCAACCGTTAAATGGAATTCGAAGTTGTTCTATCTTTCTATAACACTTTCCAGACTCGTGTGCAGTAATAACAGATCTCTTACTGATCACATGTACACTCTACACAACAGTATCCGTCTTCTATGAAGATTCACAGAAACTTCTAGAATTCAGAATTGCCAACAGTCTTTAATCAATAAACAGCCAACTACTGATAAAAATTTTAGATTCTTCAAACCTAAGGTGAACACATAAAGTATTAAATAATTTTGTAAATAAATGTACGAAAACCTTTGCAATTTAACTTTTTTTTTTAATTTTCCTAAAATTCTTTGATATTTTACATTGTATGTTGAAGTTAAGCTAATTTTCTTATTTGTTGAATCTTTCCAAGCGAACGTTAAACATTTCATAACTATCCTATGCATGGTACAAGAGATAAGGACGAATATAACAGATATTTCTCTGTACGAAGACATATGAGAGTCATTGTATATTAAAAGTTTATCCTATAATTCACTACACGATTAAGATCCATTTAGATAATTGCACAGAATCTTTCTGAAAGTATAATTTTCTAAGCAAATCACTGCATATATTATTGTAAATTTTATACTGAAAAGACGTTTAAATTTTATTCATAATAATTAATTACGCCTTGAAGCTAACGAAAATAATTTCTTCAACCAAGAAAATGTATCATAGAAGGATGAAATGTCAATTCACTAAAGCACATTTGTCGTGTCGTTAATATCTTGGGATAAGCTGGCAACCTCATAACTGCCAGTTAGTGTTCTAAAAAAATACAGTAAACAGAACTTGAGGTTTTGTTAAGAGTGAATAGCGAACAAGCTATCTATTAATTTCTAACACTCAAGCGTGGTCAGTATTTACGCTGTTTAACCATAACCCATTCAACTCCCTCGCTAACCCAGTCATGAACTATCTGAAGACAGTCTGAGAAATGGAAAGGGGATGCAGTGACAATCCGCTGCACATAATATATTTGGCCCAACACAGGTCTCCTTTCATTAAAGGGAACTTATTTTTCCTGGTTGGTGGTGTTAGTAGCCGTCTCAGTGCCCTCAGCAAGACGAAAGGCGTAAAACGAAACAAACAACCAATCAACTCCTTCATCTTTGTAGAACACACTTAAGTGTGGTTATTGCATTTAAAACGCATTCATTTGTAACATGAGCAGTGCTGATTATTCAGTAGAATAGGAGTTAAAATAGTGACTAATTCTTTAGCTAAAGATGTATATAAATTTAATCTATAAATCTTACCGTATTCTACAAGTATTTAATATCATTACAAGGTTTTTGTGTTTCGTTAATATAAAAACTTTTATGTCATATTACAAAAGTATAAACATTCTTTTATTAAATGAGATATACTCAAGGTAATCATAATATATATATATATATATATATATTATATATATTATATATATATATATAATATATATATATATATATTCGTAAAGAACGACGCTTTGTATAGGAGAATTATCCGCGCAAGATGAGAGCGAAAGAACGAAACAAATGAAAAAATGAGGTACCCACCCGGGAATCGAACCCGGGATCTTCCGATTGCCGGTCAGATATGATAACCACTACACCACTACACCACAATATATATATATATATATATATATATATATATATGCTGCAAACCCACAAGGAAAAAGAAAAACGATTCCGACGAGATGTAGCTCTGAATAGACGAAAGGCCTTCGAATCGTTTTTCTTTTTCCTTGTGGTTTGCAGCATTCATTCATTTCACGTGTTTAATTGCGAAATTCATCCCATATATATATATATATTATATATATATATATTATATATATATATATATACAGGGTGTTTCAGGTCGACCCTAGAAATATTACTTCATATTAGTTACGGAATTACTACGACAAACTTCAAATACAAATACACACTACAAATTCCGCCAATTTCCAAATTTCTTGGTCGACCTGAAACACCATATATATATATATATATATATATAATATATATATATATATAAATATATATATATATATAGAGTTTCTCATTATCTAAGGCTTTTTCGTGCGGTTCATAGAGGTTTTCGAAATTTAAAGGTAAGAGAATGTTTTAAAAATAAATATATATTTTTCTCATACAATAATAAACAAAATCACCAAACTCTCGTTATATGATATATTATTTAATATTTTGTGGGGAAATATTGTTGAAGGTTCCTAAAATTTTTGTAAAACGTTCCCTAAAATATTACTTTTAGCAATGAGAAATAAATTCCAATGTTCCTACTTTAGATTTGTAGGCTTTTAATTATTACCTCTGTTTCCCCGTCAAGGACTATCCCGAGTCAATTTAAGAAATGGGGGTGGGGAGAGTGCAGTGACGAGCTGGCTGCATGCAATGTATTCGGCTCGATCCTGTTCTCTTTTTAAAGGGGAACTTATTTTTCCCGGTGATGGCGTTACCGCCCGTCTCAGCGCCCTCTGGCGGACGAATGACGTAAAACGGAACAGCTCTGACTATTCTTATAGGTTCTTATAGGACTGACGTTGCATAAAGTAATGAAAATCTGTCCGATGTGAACTCTAAACCTTTTGCTTGAATTTTGGGGTTTTTTACTTCTTTCTTATTAACATTATGTTGTGTGTTGCTAATACACACACACACACACACACACACACACACATACATACATACGAGGAGTGATCAAAAAGTATCGATAATTTTATTGCTACGGACAAATGAATGCAAATAAGAAATAACCGTTTACATATGTGAGTCTTCCTGCCCTCTGGCGTCTGCAGTCTGAAGCAAAATCTGCTACGCCATGAGTCAGTAGTTGGTTGGAGCGCTTAAAGGGAGGGTGTGTTTTTGTAGTACGTCGAAATCTCGGAAATCGAGCAACGCGCGTTCGGAGAAGAACAAAATTATTAAAATAGCTTTTGGAGATGATGCTCTCAGTGTAGCTAACGTTTACGAATGGCACAAAAAGTTTAAAAATGGAGAAACATTTGCTTGTACCAGAAATCGAATCTGTTGGACATTTTCATCCGTAATGAGAAGTGGAAGGGCGGCCACTGCGTTCCTTGTCTTCAAGCGATGTTTCTCCATTTTTTAACTTTTTGTGCCATTTGAAACGTTAGCCACACTGAGAGCATCATTTCCAAAAGCTGTTTTAATCATTTCGTTCGTTTCCGATGCAGATTTTCCAAGTTTGGCACGCGCGTTGCTCCATTTCCGAGATTTCGACGTACTGCAAAAACACCCTCCCTTTAAGCGCTCCAACCAACTACTGACTCATGGTAGCAGATTTTGCTTCAGACTGCAGACGCCAGAGGGCAGGAAGCACACATATGTAAACGGTTATGTCTTATTTGCATTCATTTGTCCGTAGCAATAAAATTATCGATACGTTTTGATCACTCCTCGTGTGTATATGTGTGTATATATATATATATATATATATATATATATATATATGTGTGTATATATATATATATATGTGTGTTATATATATATATATATATATATATTGTGTGTGTGTGTTTTTTGTGTGTATAGTATGTAATCTTTTATGTGTTCTTCCTTTTGTAGGGTTTCTTCAGTGCTTATAGGAAGTATACGCGATAGCAATAAGTTCCTTCTATTGGCTAATATTGTCTTGACTGTAATTGTATCTTTATTTTAAACTGGTGAGCGTTTACATTTTTTCTTTCTCTGCCGTATAGTGTATATTGTATATAATACAGTATCTCTCTCTCTCTCTCTCTCTCTCTCTCTCTCTCTCTCTCTCTCTCTCTCTCTCTCTCTCTCTCTCTCTCTCTCTCTCTATATATATAGTTTTATAAAAATTTAAAATAAAATCCATCTTTTCTTCAAAATTATTTTTCGAAAAAACCCTATTGCTGAAACGGATTAGTCGAGTTTAAAATGAATTTTCTATTTAATTTGATGTAAATTTAGATTTCTTTCTATAGAAATATTTTCTGGGCTGAAATACGAATTCACACTCCAAATTTAGTTGGGATACACGATTATTCACGTGCACACATGAGCATATAAAACCACAGAGAGAGAGAGAGAGAGAGAGAGAGAGAGAGAGAGAGAGAGATTATGAAAAATAAGTGATACTCTTCTCTGAGGTTACTGTCGTTCCTTCATAAAGCTTAGACCACAGACAGTATTTCCTCTATAAGAACCCGAAGGTATGAACGACACTCGGGGGATTCATTTGTTCTGCTCCTCATCAACCATTGTACGAAAGAAATCATATCTGAACGCAACTCTGGACAGAATCTCTCTATATATACACGATAAACGTTAATGAAATAACTATCAGGCGAGGCTAAATGTGAAGGTCAAATAATGACATTTGTATTTGTAGATTTAAAGGTCACTTGGTTTACATAATTAATGATAAAACGTTTATAAAATTTAACAATTTCCGTTTTTGTGTAACTTTAGAACACGTAAGCATTGTACAACTGGCAGAAAAAGAAAAGACAAAAAGTGAATTCTATTCCAGTAAAAATGGTGTGGAATTGTAATAGTAGTCGTAGTGTTATTTTTTTTGTTTTTTATGCAGGAAGGAGGGTCCAAGGGCGAACGCCCCTAAAAATGTCCCCACCCCGATAGAAAGAGTAGAAAAAACAAAACCAAGATAAAAAAAACGATACCTTCTTTTATTTGGTTGTGGGGTGGGCGAGTGTTATGGTCGAATGATTACTTAGTTCTAAATCCTGCTCAGTAGTGAACAGAGACCAGAATAAACTAATCTTTTTGTTAATTAAAGTCATCCCTCCGTCGGATATATATATATATATATATATATATATATATATATATAATATATACACCTTACTTTTTATCCACACAGAGTACTTCACTGAAAATATATGTTTTTCTCTTGTAACACCAAAACTTTCCAAACAAATTTTTTTGGCCAAATAGTGGAAATGTAAAGCAGATTTTGCGATGAAAGGAAATTCATATTACCTTAAGATTGGCAATTTTACAGCAGTTTTAGCGTTTTGTATTTCTCTCTTTTAATATATCCAAACTGAATAGTGAAGAAGAGTGTGTTATAAGTGTTACGTTTGTAATAACAGAATTGTGAAGCATGGATTGTGAAAATGAAAAACTGTTTGGCAAAGTTAAGAGAATGTTCGGTAAATTAATTAGAAATAATTACAGTGTGGTAAATTAAAAAGACCACTTGAATACATCTTTCATATTAACTATTAGTCACTTAGTTAATATTAATTAATATGAACTGAAAAAGGGGTAAATTTCTTGTGAATGAAGGTGAATATTATCGCTGTATACATTCGTGGTTTATGAAGAAATGTTAGAGAAAATTGTGGTTAAGTAGTTAATGATTTGCATACATTTATTACACTTAATTTAGTGTTTCTGTAGTTCGTAGATTACACATAAATAATTCATTTTTCGAACAATATAAGAGGGAACTTTTCTTACTTTAGATTATTTAGCGCGTTAATTAACGCTGTAGCAAATCTGAAACCTAAAACTGAAAGCTGCATCATTCGCTAAACTCTTTGAAAGTATTATAAAGAAACCCGAAAAAGTTTACCCATAAAGCCTTATCTTTGATGTGGCTTTACTCTAAAAGATTTCAGTATTCTGTACAGAAAAGAATGGTAAAAAAAAGGCATTAACGTTTCAAGAACGTGGCCTCCATATCGTTGCGTCAAAAATTTAGAAAACAGTGAAAAGCAAGTTGATATTGAAGATACTCGGGCGAGGTTTTTTTCCCTTTCCATTGACAAATACTGTAAAAATACTTTCACCATCTTTACGTGATGGGTAAAACAATGCCTTTGTTACTGTAACGAAGAAGGGTGGACATCAATATATCTCTATATATATATATATATATATATATATATATATATATATATATATATATATATATATACTAAAAATGTTTTTTAAGAAAAGATTACAAAGATAAAGAATTTTGCCCAAGGAATTCTGATCAAAAAAGTTACAATGAGTGATCTTCCCAGCTATGAATTTGTAAGGCACTTTTAATGGTTTTTATTTAACTTTTCAGCCGAATACACGAAAGAAGATGAAGTCTTTTTGTTCTTCATAGATAGTCGGTTGAGAGAGTGTTGAGGTACTACCTAAGATAATACAAAAGAGAAATAGTTGTTCGTAAAATGTACATGGATTACCATTACCCCACCAGGATAGCCTAGTGGTAGGAGATGAGGATAATGTCGTTTAAATTTATGTGACGTGGGGGGGGGGGAGCTGGAGCTTTACTGGTCGTTACATCATCTGAACTCGGAAGACGGTTCCCCATCCAACTACTACTCAGATCCAATGTCGCTTAACTTCGTTGACAAACGGAAAACGGTGTTGTGACATGGCTATAACGTATTCTTCCTGCTGGATAACTTACAAACTTCTCCATGCGGTGGTACTGACTATATAGAATCAACGTATCGACCTTCAAACTTTGGGCGCGGCCATTTGGAATCTACTTTTCGTAGGTTTTTTTTTTTTTTAAAGCCGAATTTAGCTTTTTAGCCAGTTAAAGGAAAGCATCTATTACGAACGCAATATTAATATGCAAATATTCTAGTCACATCTCTTCCCTCGAAATGAATACTCGAGTTTTCGTTTCGGGAAGAGCGACACTATCTTATTGCCATATTCAACGCAAGACGCGCAAAAGTGCCTGAAATGATGATAAAAATCCTTCGAGTTGTTTAATCTTCTTCGTAACGGCAAAGGTCGTGTGAAGAGGGGACCTACAACTTTACGTAGTTGCTACATCATCTGAGGACGGTCACTGATCAAACCCAACATCGTTTCACTTCGCTAATCTAACGGGAAGCGATGTTGCGACGTGGTCAGGACGTATTCCCATGAACATGAATGGATAATGAGCATCACAATGAATTTCAAACTACAAATTCGAAACATTTTTATGAATGTAAATTTGCGGAGGAAAGCTCGTCGCTCGGCGTCCTTATTTGGTAAGAGGGGACACATTTTTGTAAACCCCTTTTCATCGTTTTTCGCGCTTACCTTAATTCCCTCTTTCTCTCACGACATTAGCTTCGACGTAGCCCTTCGAGATAAGATAAACATTAACATATTGACAACATAAATTAAATTAAAAGGTATCCTTAGAGTTTTACTATCCTTTTTTATTGATTTCTTTAATATCTTGAATTGCTTTATTCGCGGCACCGATTCGGGGTTATTCCCATTGCGACATATCCGTAGCTACGTCATAATAAAAGTAATTGAAACAGTGATCAAACCTCATCGATTCTAATCAGCATTTATGATTATCACTGTTGTTGAAAACTTTACTTCTGGCTGTGGAAGAATGTTAAGTAAGGAGAAGCATACGAGAAAATGCTGTTCTCTCGCAAATGAAGTATACTTGAAAAACTTCGACTTGAAATATTCATCTGACAGTTGCCGCAGCGATTTTTCCCCAACTTGGAATTACTTTCAAAGATTTTTACTTTTGAGAAAAAGATCAAAATTCGTGTCAAAAAAAGGTTGGATTTAAAACCATACATACTCGTGTATGTATATATATATATATATATATATATATATATATATGAAAATTATTTCACGAAAGTGACACGTGAAAAATATTTATGATGAATAAAACCACGAAGGGAAGAGAAACACAAAGTGGTGCTCAAGCGCTTTCGTCTAATGACATCCTCAGGAACACTGTGTTCAGTGTTCCTGAGGATGTCATTAGACGAAAGCGCTTGAGCACCACTTTGTGTTTCTTTTTCCTTCGTGGTTTTATTCATCATATATATATATATATATATATATATATATATATATATATATATATGTAAACCCACAAGGAAAAAGAAAAAAATTACTCCAAGGCGTTTCGTTTATTTAACAGTACACCTCGTCAGGGAATTTCCCTGACGAGGTGTACTGTTGAATATACGAAAAGCCTTGGAGTAATTTTTTCCTGTTCTTTGTGGGTTTGCACCATTCATTTATTTCACGTGTTTAATTCTGAAATTCATCCGATATATACAGTATTCATCCCATATATAAGTTCATGGAACCTAATTTGTTGACAGCAAGTGAAGGAGCTCTCTCTCTCTCTCTCTCTCTCTCTCTCTCTCTCTCTCTCTCTCTCTCTATATATATATATATATATATATATATATATATATATATATATATATATTGATTGATTGATTGATTAATTGATTTAAAATGGTATTAAATTTTGGAGGAGAACACATGAAACCAATTTGGGGGTTAGTGGCACCAGCATAAATATTTATAATTCAAGAAGATATGAAGTTAGGTACAATCGCTTCAAACAGTTCTGCATTTAACAAAACACCTGTGTTTATGTTTTACCTACAATAACAATAACTATCTGTGCAGCACAGAGGAAGGTTTGTCCCCGCGATGCACTGTCCTGAGTATGTTTAAAAAAAAAAAAATTCAAAGAAATATTTTGGTTTTTTGGATGGTGTAGTGGTAAATGAAGTGTTCGGGACGTGGCATGACGCAAGGACGAAACCTCCTCTGTGCTGCCCATTTTACTTCAGCCTCGATATTACAGTTATGATGGTATAAACTTGCTCGAAAACTGGAGAAAGCACCGTTTGAGTAAGAACTAATATTTTAAGCCTTAATTTGTCTCCTGAAGATATTACCAAAACTGCTAAGAATAAATCCATCGCCCGTAGCTCAGTGAGAAACACCGTTTTTCTCTAAAAGTGAAGATACTGAGGTTAGAGGTTCGACTCCCGATGATGTTAGTAATAATAATCAGAGTGTTAGCATAATGGGCCGCATTAGTCTGACATGAATGCCGTTGACAGTTTCTGATCCTCCAGAAGGATTATTTGTTATTATTATTATTATTATTATTATTGCAATTAAAAAAAGTTTATTATGATTTCCGTAAGAAGTAAAAACTGTGCCCATTTATTTTGTTCTTTGCAAAGACTCTAATGAATGTTAAGTATGAAGTTAAGTATTATTAAAATCACAAATTGATTTATACAATTACTTTAATGTACAGTGTGTGTGTGCGTGTCTATATATATATGTATATATATATATATATATAATCCACCAAACAGGATGAAGTAAAAGCAAGTTAAAAACAGATCTTAAAATATAAAATTAAATATAAAATGTTGAAAAGTAATTACTTAAGTGCCACGCACAACACGATATCTGTTGCGTAATTCTAGTTGCAACATGCAAAACAACAACACTGGCATCTCTAGAATTCCAGGTTACGTCGTTACCAAGGTCGTAACACCGTTAAGTGACATTGAGTTTGAGTAGTAGTTGATAAGGGACCATTCATTGCGTCCAGGTGATGTATCAACCCGCGGTTCGGACCCCACGTACAGCTGCTATTCGTCCCCTTCGTCATATGACATTAAATGTTACGAAGGAGGTTAAACAACTCAATCAAACCCCAACTTTTACTCGGGAAATTTTTATAAGTTTCATCAAAAAGGGGCCTATTTGGAACGCAACTATACACCTTTTCCTGCAATTAAAAAAGACAAAATTTATTTCATCGTCTGTACCCATTTGCAAATCTTACACGTGCCCACTTATATTTTTAAGGTGATTAAATTTTACCCGATGCCTAAAATAAAAATCCTGTATAGAAACTGGAATTATTTTATATACATAACTTAGGAACTTATTTCTCACTAAAGGGGGCTAGGATTTTTAGCGAATTCCTCTGGTAAATCTCAGCTATATTAATAGAAATAAGTTCCTGGTTTAAACATACAGTATAAAATAATACCAATTTCTTTACGGAATTTTTAGTTTCGACATTTGGTAAAATTCAATTACCTTTAGAATGTAAATGAACACGAGACATTTGCAAATGGGTACAGCCGATGACATAAATTTTGTCCTCTCTAACTGCAGGAAGAGGAACAAACAGAGGACTGACAAAATTAAATAAACACCTTTGGGTTTTCCATAGTTTTTGATTTGATAATAAAAGTCAGTAAATAATAACAGATGTATTGAATCAATATATTCAGAATCGTGATGCTTTCCCCTTTACATTATGTAAAGCTGACACATGTTCTGGCATTCCACTGATGAGCTTTGCCATTTGTTCTTAAGGACAATCATTGTAGTGTCTATTTACTTTTGCCAACCATCCGTGTTTGTGTTACAAATAGGCCCTTTCCGTGAAACGTATAAATATCTTTATAACGAACATGGTTAAACTTTACAGACAACTCGGTAAAGATATTTTCTCAAAACTTCGCTAATTTTAACGAGAAATTCGATACTTGTTTTATTTGTGTTTGGACTTTTTTCCGTGCTTTTACTTCTTTATTTAAAACTAAAACTTCCACAAAATTTCTATGCCACAAAAGTGCCCAACATGAGCCTTCGGGGTCTTTGAAGAGTAATTTACTTTTACGATTAAAGCTTTAGTTTGCGCTGCATTACCTTTGGGGAAGAGGGTTGGTGATAATAATCAGTCGGGAGGGCCAGAAACTGGCACGACGCTAAGGCCAGACTAATGCGGCCTATTGCGCTAACTCTTGAATTATTGCTAACCAGCACCATTGGGAATCGAATCCCTGACCTCAGTGTCTTTCCTTATAGGGAGTCGGTGTTACCCACTGAGCTACGGTGCTGGTAAGAATTGGTGATACCAATGGAATGCGAAAGCCGTAGAGAAACTATCTAAAAATATATATAAATAGAGGGGAAAAGCGAAGTGAGAACAGCGGTAGAGAAGAAAGTTGTTTGGCCTTCACCATTGTGAGAGTTGTGAGAGCAAGCTCCCATTGTAAGTCTGGAACTCCAAACCCCCGGGGGTCTCACTAACCCCACGAAGAGCCGAGCAGTACAATTAACCTTTAATTATAAGGGTTCCCTGTAAAAATATAATCAATTAATTAAATAATTAAAATTTTTATTGATTTTATGAAATCTTTTTCTCAACAACAGAACTCATCCTTTACTATATTCTGAGAGGAGTTATTTCATTACACAAAAAAGAAATCTTTAATATGATTGAAGTTCCTATTTGTATTAGATTATTAACAAAATGAAATGATATAAGGTAAATTTAAATTTTATTATATGCTGCATTCCGATATTGTAAAGAAATCCTTTAGATTTTTTCTTGTAACTCTCTAAGCAATATTTATACTACTTATTAGTAATTATTATTATTATTCAGTATTTCTGCTTAAATATTTCCAGAGCAATGATATATATATATATGTATTTGTATTAATTAAATAGTAAATTTAAGACCAAAGCTACAAATAAAATCTACAGTGACGCTCATAAGTACTCGTACAGAGAAATATTCCGTTATATTTGTCACTATCTTTTGTACCATGCAGAGGAGAATTATGAAAAGTTTACCGTTCAATTGGAAATATTTAACAAAAAATTAGTTCAATTCCAGAATTGTATGTGAAACATCAAAGAATTTGAAGAAAGTAAAAAAAAACCCCTCAAACTGCAAATATTTTCGTACATTTACCATATTTACAAAATTATATAATACTTTGTTTGTCCACTTTAGGCTCGAAGAATTTAATAGTAGTTGGCTGTTTATTGATTAGAGACTGTTGGCGATTCTGAATTCTAGAATTTTCTCTGTGAATCTTCATGGAAGACGGATGACTGTACAAGCCATTAGTAAGCAATGGGTCGTCGTGGTAAAGAGCTATCTGCAGATCTTAAGAAAGCTGTTATTGCTACACACGAGTCTGGAAAGAGTTATAGGAAGATAAAACTCCAAATTCTATTTACGACAGTTGCTGCAGTTATAAAGAAATGGAAAAGCTTTGGAACAATAAAAACTCTGGCAAGGAGTGGACTACCTTGCACGTTTTCAGGATGGACAGCTAGAGGGATTGAAAGAATGGGTGCTGCGAATCCACGAGTGACTGCATGTGATATTTGTCAAACATTAAGGCTAAGATTGATGTCCATCTCTGTATTGTACGTCGTACATTGAGAAAGAATGGGCTACATGGAAAAACTGCACGAAAAAAAACCTCTGCTACGAAAAACATACAAAGTAGCTCGTTTAAAGTACGCCAAGGATAATCAAAATGATGAATTTGCATTCTGGAAGAAAGTTCTCTGAACAGACGAGACCAAAATTGAATTATTTGGGAACAACGAGCAAACGGTATGTTTGGCGAAAATCAAATACTACATTCGAGGAAAAAAACATCCTTCCTACGGTTAAACATAGTAGGGGTAGTTTGCTTCTTCGGGGGACACTTTAGTGCTTCTGGTCTGGGAAAGCTTGTTGTCGTCAATGGAATCTTGAATTTGAAGAACTATCAGAAAGTTTTAGAAGAAAATGTATTGGCTTCAGTTCGGGAGTTGCGAATAGGTTACAACTGGGTACTGCAGGAAGTTGATGATCTGAAATTTGATAGTATGAACACCATGAAATGGCTTCAATAAAAAAATTTCAAGTTTCTCGAGTGGCCCAGTCAAAGCTCAGATATTAATTTAATCGAGAAGTTATGGTTTAATTTTTAAAAAAAGCTGTCCGCAACAGAAACCCTTCGAATCTGAATGAATTGCAACAATTTTCTTTAGAAGAATGGGCTAAAATTTCTACTGAGAGATGTTGAAACTTTGTAGAAAAATATTCCAAACGAATCATTGAGGTCATTCAAGCCTAATGTGGACATACAAAGTATTTTAAATAATCTGGTAAGTAAATGTACGAAAACTTTTGCATTTTATATTTTTTATTTTCTTTAAATATTTTGTTGTTTTACATTATTGTTAGAGTTAAACCAATATTTTTATTGGTCAAATTTTTCTAAATGAACTGTAAACTTTTCATAACTATCCTATGCATAGTACAAAAGGACGAAAACTGAAAAATTTCCCTGTAAGAATATTTATGAGCGCCACTGTACGTTTTTGCTTCGTTTGTTACGGGCAATGATTTATATTTGCGTAGAATTATACATAATGCAATAATCACTAATGAATCAGAAACGCTGCCATACTGTAAATAATTAGATCTAATTAACGCATTTATGACCTATAAGCATCGTTCATTTAATCCAACTCATCATCCTTTTATCACAAATTTATAATCCAATTAAAATCATAATTAACTTTATACAAAATCAATATAAACATGTATAAAATCCAAACACATCCATTTTCCATTTTTGAATTTCATGGATTGGATAACATCCAATTACTGTTACGTTAAATGAAGTATTACAATTAACATTTATATTTGAAATAAAATGAATTATATTTACAGAAACTAATCTAAAATTTAATTCTGTGTCGAAATCTTTAGAAAAATTTATTTTAGAATTTTATGTCGATATATTAATAGAATTTCTATTGTAGATAATTTGGTTCTCCAAAATATGACGCAGTTATTTTTCTCTCTTTAATTATATTGGAGAATATATTTTACATCCAATGAAATTTCCTTCTCAAACTCAATAATTAGGAGTATGTTACTTATAAGTTTCCATGCGCAGTGAACAAATAACAGCAGCTGAAACTGAGAAAGAGGCAGCTGCAATTTGAGCAGCAAGAGACCTTTGGGACATGATTGCGTTAAAAATTATAAAAATAAAAGTGACAAGCTGGAATTTAGCGTTTCCAATTTCAAACCAAAAATAGTGGTAAATATATTTACTCATTGTATTTATGGAGGAAGGTTGAAACAGTTAGTTTTATACATAGAATTTATTAAATTTTCTCTTTATTGTCTATATACACATACACAGTGCGTTCGAAAAGTCTCTCTCCGCAGTAAAATCAAAAGGTTATGTAATAAAATTACTAAATCATGGTTCAATGAAAACATTGTAGTTTTTCAATTTCCTATGCGTTTAACATAACACTGCGGAGAGACTTTTCGAACGCACTGTATATATATTTTTTTTTTTCGTATACTGGAGGGTCAGTTATACAGAAACTATCAAGTTTTCTCCTTTCAGATAATCTAATACAATATAATTTTCGTTATTTTATTTAGTTAATTTCAACCGAATTGAAATAAAAATTTTTACGGATAAAAGTTTTTGTCCATAAATACTAAATCTAAAATAAAGTCAAAATAATGACACACTGTAATTACCTGTAGGTAAATAAGTCAAGGAATATGTGGAAACTGTAAAGTGAAGTTACATATAGATAAACTTTACTAATGATTGGTACATCGCTTGAATAAATGGATTATTGGATGTCTAGTTTCCTGTCACTCTAGGCTGTATAAAACGCATCAATTTACTCCAGAAAAGCTCAGAACGCTGCAACTGGCAATTATATTTGATGCCGAGCCTGTCACGGGTGACTCGTGTAACATCTTGAAATACCTGTTATGTGTTCAGATTTTCCCTTCGCATCCAGAGTTGTTGCTCGAAGTTTTTATTATTATTATTATTATTAGTAGTAGTAGTAGTAGTAGTAGTAGTAGTAGCATAAAAATAATGGCCCACTTTAATGAACTTCCTTATTATATTCTTTAACACATATATTTCGACATTTTATCCCCATGTCAGCATCGTTACGAAGAAAACTAAAAATGTAATCCAGGTGTGTACAGGGTGTCCCATAAATCCCAATCGGTTATAATAATTAAAGCGAAAATACAAAAAAATCAAACCAAGTAAAAAGTTTATAATAAGTTTAGAAATATTTATTGATTAATCAAAGTGGAAAATATAACCATTTCGACAAATATTCTTTCCTTAGTAATCGATTACGTCAGTGTGAGCTCCTCTAGATGGGTTTTAGCTTTAATTATAACCGATTGCGAATTATGGGGCACCCTGTATATATAAACTGGTATAATTTCGGAAAAAAGTTCGCCTAGAAACAAAATTCCTAAAAACTATAAAAAATTTACTAATTGGTAGTATTCTGTTTTTCTTTGAATATATATATTTTATTTTACTAAAACATTTCATAAGCGCAACCCAATCATTACTAGTTAGTAATTTTTTTATGATTTTTAGACATTTTACTTTTCTAGGCGAACTTTTTTCCGAGACTTTACATTCCTTTCTTCTAATTTCGTGAATACAGTGAATAACTGTATTGTTCGCAAAGTTTATATTTGCAAACACTTTCAAATATAAATAAGAAATATACAATGAATGGGACCTTGATTAAAAAACATTGATTAAGAGTTTTTAACGACTGAAGAAAGCAGGACTTGTAATTAGGGATGAAATAATACCGACAATTTTTAATACCGGTATTTGAACAATTATTTTACTGATACCAGTGTTGATACCGGTTTTATGCAGAGAATAACTTATAATGATTTTTTTGGTGTCACCCTGCCAAGTGCCAACCCTCCCACGAGCCTGCAGGACCTGTAGTACTCACCACATTAACGACAATAAAAACTGAAGTTACTTTTTAAATTCTGTCACCGACACCAAAAGGAAAATACTATTGATTGAAAAAAGTTTGAACAGCAGCTCCTAGGGAAAGGCAGGAAAAAGGAAGGACTATTTATAATGATTAAGTATATCAGATAACCAAAGGTAAAAGGGAAAAATAACAATTTAAAACAAAAAAGTTTATTAATAATTTTGCATATTTATTTCTTATTTTGGTTTTGGAAGTAAGTTTTGAGGAAACAAAGACTATCTAATGATTGTTCAGAGAGATTTGATCTTAGCTTGGTCAGAAATAAGCCAGCAGCAGAAAAAGTTCTTTCTGATTCTACACTAGTGGGTTTAATGGAAAGCAATGCCTCGTACAGCTTCTCCAAATTTTCACTTCTTTGTGAAGAAACTTCGAAACTCTTAAATTCATTAGTAGGATCAAAGTTAGTTGCATTGCTTCTCAGTGGTACCTTTTCTAATTTCTCTATTTCTTTCATGTATTCGCACATCAAATGGATCATCTACTTCATTCTTGTCCTCAGTAACATTCTCTGAGTAGTTAGATGCTTGTAAGTCTTGGTCTTCGCTTTCTTCCTCGAAACCAACTAAATTTTCATCATTCTTAAAAAAATTCGAAATCTGAATGAACTCAATAATGAATCTAAAAAAGCACGCAAGGTTTTGGAATCGTGTAAAAACGTTTTTGAACGTTTCAATACGTATTTATACGATTTCAAATGTTTAAGGCGAGAGTTCTGGATGATAGTTTCCCTTTTCAGAAAAACGGACATATCATATAACGTCAATAACATAATATTATAACAAATGATAAATTGTGACATACACTAATGACGCCCCTCAAAGAAATACTGCATGTGTAAGTTATGGTTCTAGGACAACTGCCACCTGGAAAACTGCCACCCGGACAACTGCCACCGGAAAACTGCCACCCGGACAACTGCCACCCTGGAAAACTGCCACCCTGGAAAACTGCCACCCGGATAACTGCCACCCGGACAACTGCCACACTGGAAAACTGCCCCTAGTGTTTATGCCCTTGTTCCTGGCACGAACTTGTGTTGGGGGGTGGGTTAAAATGCACCCTGCTGGTTTTAGGGTTTGGGGGGGACGAGGTACTCGCTGATAGCAGTCCTTGTCATTCTCGATTCAGTTTTCACCACTCCGGGGTGGGTTCAGGAGAGTTGCGCGCCCTTGACGATTGGTTAGGTTAAGTCGTGATATTTTCATTAGTTTTAACGAAGATATCATTTGGTAATTGTAGTTGGGGGCCCTGATCTTCAGGTGATCCAATGTTTAAATAAATTTTAAGGCAATTGTTTTTAAATAAATTCATTAGATGCATTTTGTTTTGGATCATCTGAAGATCAGGACCCCGAGCCTTCGTTAGTTAGCCTTATAAGACTAATTAACGAAAATATCACGACTTAACCTAACCAATCGTCAAGGGCGTACAGTTAACCTAACGATTGGTTAGGTTAAGTCGTGATATTTTCGTTAGTTAGCCTTATAAGACTAACTAAAGAAAGCTGGGGGCCCTGATCTTCAGGTGATCGTTTGTTTTTAAGAAAATATTTATATCAATTTACATAATTTTGTTTCAGTATTGTCTTTAGAAAATAGTTCAAAATGAATAATTCCTTGCATCCACCAAACGCATAGCAAAATTTTCTTTGGATGGGGTCCATTCCTTGACTGAGGGTGGCAGTTTTCCGGGTGGCAGTTGTCTGGGTGGCAGTTTTCCAGGGTGGCAGTTGTCCGGGTGGCAGTTGTCTGGGTGGCAGTTTTCCAGGGTGGCAGTTGTCCGGTGGCAGTTTTCCAGGTGGCAGTTGTCCGGATACCGTAAGTTATGTATGAAGATAAATCATTATTTCTACTCACATTGGCCACAAAATCCTACAAAAAACAAGTCTTTGTTAACTTGACATTTGCTGATTGCTCCCACAATAAAGACAATAGGCAGTTCTTCAATACCGAAAACCCGGTATCGATAATCACGATATCGGTATCGTGTCTCTTGTCCAATACCGGTATAAATACCGGTTTCTCAATACCGGTTTTCATCACTACTTGTAATTTGATACGTAGGATGCCCTCAAATTCTGCCTTATCAAATACCCAAAACTCAGCTAGAATAAAACAGTGAAATAGTGGTAGTACTACTACTACTACAGACCCTAACGTCTATATGTGTAAATTCACAAGCCGTGGGCATATAGAGAATGTTGACAAAAGTAAATAGACACCACCATGATTGGCCTCAAAAACAAATGGCAAAGATCATCAATAGAATGCCAAAATTTGTATCATCTTTATGCAACGCAAAGGGGAAAGCAACACCATTCTATATTGATTCAATATATCTATTATTATATGTCGACTTTTATTATCAACTAAAAAACTATGGAAAAACTGGAGGTATCTATTTACGTTTCTCAACCCTCCTTTGTATATATATATATATATATATATATATATATATATATATATATATATATATATATATATATATATACATATATATATATAGATAGATATATATATATATATGGAATATCATGCATATACTGTATATATACATATATATTACATAAACATTTTAACGATGTCATTTTTGAAAACGTTTTTCTAGCAGGTTTTGCATTTCAACAAGTGAAGTTTAAGAATTTCCACTCGGATCACTCGGGGGAGCAGTATCACAAACAACGTTACGATTTTTTCTGCGAACACTGTTCGAATATTTGAATACAGGTCCGCAAGTCAACAATTTTCGCTTCCTCAGATACCCAAATAGGTCGTCATGGGAGGGAATCTTTTCTATCTTTTAAATTACCTCATTTGCATGATGATTCAATCTATCTTTTACTGTCTTTTACCTTTTTCTATTGAATAAATATGCAAAATTTAACTCGTGTTCCATTTAGAGGATTTATTATTATAGATATACTCTTAAAACTGTTCACGAGCTTACTATTTTCTTCAAAGAGAAACTGAATTATTTTAGTTAAATTTCATGGAATGTCCAAACTTAGGCACTTTCTCACATCAGCCCAGTAAAAATCTAAAGCTTAATCACCAAATTCAATAAAAATAAAAATCCATACTTCAGTTAACAATTGTATAGTCTATGTTCAGATTATTGTAATAATTGTAATATTGTTATACAGTATTTATTTTCTTAATAATAATGAAGAGTTTACATTCATTCGTTCATTCACGAGTTTTAGAAAACTGTAATGGAGAAACATTAGGTCAGATCTCAAGCTTTTATGGGTGTCATCACGTCCCCTTTCGTAAAAACGTAAGACGGTTAAATCATATTAAAGGCTTACTGCTACAGAGTGGTTGTGGCCCTCACAGCCTCACAAAAACCTCAAGGAATGAAATAATAGTAGGTAACAATAGATCACAATCTCCAATAACTACAAAGTATATATATATATTATATATATATATATAATATATAGTATTTATATACTTTTCATTTCCGGTGTTTCGTGCGATTATTCCTTATTTCACGGAAGAGGTCAGGGTTGTTGCTCCCTATATATTATATATATATATATATATATATATATATATTATATATATATATATATATATATATATATATATATATATATATCCAGTTGCAACAGGTGAAAACCTGTATTGCCTAACTCATTATTCATGAGCGCCAACGAAGGCAATATAAACACATTAACTAAGCTCTGAGGCAAAAAGGAGTCTGAAGATCATTGACCCATGAAGAAAACCCATAAATATTTAATATATATATATATCTCCGTTACTTATTAATTTGGTATATATAGACACTCAAATAACAAATATAAGCCCCCTATAGCAACGAGCTTCCTTTACAGACACGATATGACGTCCTTGGAATGCATTGTTCCGTCGAATCGATCAACATCTAATGAGGCATTGCAACTTTTATTAACGCTATTCAAACGAAGACAGAATTCGAATGAGAGCCAGTAGCATTCATTCAATTACGTTCCGTATAGAGATGATTGAGTTGTTAATTAGCAGAAAACCGATTTATTAATGAGAATATTTGCGCTTTAGTCGGGGAATTTGATGCGAAATTAAATTTAGATTTAGTTGATACAATAATGCGTGATGGGGATTTCGTGCGGGAATTATTTTAATTATAGTAAAGAGATATTTATTTGTAATGTATTTTCACTAATATTTTTAAATCTTTTTTGATAATTACATTATTCTTGCACTTTATCTTCGACTCGCTTCTGGAATACTGTTCTTCTTTTCAAATTAATATAGTTTTTTGGCTGTTATCTATTGCTGACTTTTCAGCAATATTTATTGGTACTTTTTCACCGTTATCTATTGCAAATATATTTTTACTGTTATTGAAAAGTCCTGTAAGGTTAAAAAAAAAAGCACTTTGCTTCCCAAAATTTAGTGGTCTTAATCAATACTTTGCAAAGCAAGGCATGACCTCAGCGCTGTTCTTTCTGCTCATGACAAGGTCATGAGCACTGAGCAGCCAGAGTCTATTACATGTTTACTCAAGAAAAATGAGGCTAAAAATATTGCCACGACCCCGACGGTTATTTACCTCTGTTGTAGCCATTTTTTTTTTAATTAAACTGCAGGAATAAATTAAAAAAATAATATCTTGAAACTTAATTTGTTTTCTATAAGGATGTCTCCATAGTTACTGTATAAATGAAAATACAATAAAAAATTGGTATACATTCCTTTGCAGAAAGTAATAAAATGTGGTCTTGTTTATTTCTTTTTAAGACTGCGACAAATGTTACTATACATTTTGATAAAATTATAAATACGCTGTAATATAACGTATATAGTGTTAAAACGTCAAACTCTATTTCCAACAGATTTGTAAAAAATAACATTAAAGTTAATGATAATGATGCGAAAATTACTGCCAATGCTAAAAAAAATTAATTAAAATTTAATCAGATATTAATTAATTAGTTAATAATTCTAAGAGTTTTATAACGAACAAAGCGACCATCCGATTTAATGTGAACATCTTGACGTTGAACTTATTAAAATTGCTCCAAAACCGATATTTTTTGGACGAGATTCCTCTCTCATAATTTCCATAGTGGTTTACCCTTCTTCGGGATGTTCCCATCTGTTCATTTTCAGGTTGGAGTTCGCCGGATAAACTATGATTCCTTTTTTGTGATTTTTTTCCTTTCATTTCATGCAATTTCTTTTTGGATTCTAAGTCTGATGAGGGTGTGGTACCTTTGTCTACAACGGTCGAGACACACTGATTCATCTAAAGTAGGTGTGGCTCAGTGTCTTCCGACTATTGAAAAGCGGCGGTACTTTAGTGCTACAGAAAGCTCTATCCAATTTATTTTAGAGTTTTAGTTGTCGAGGTCACTGCAGTTTACACACACACACACACACAAACAAATATATATATATATATATATATATATATATATATGATTAATTGATGAAATTTCGTAACACTTTACTTGCTACGTCGAAAGTTGTAAACTTGCTAAATTATTTATAAATTTTTCTGGCCTGACAGTTTTATCGAGGAAATAACTTTACAGACTGTTTTGTATAAAAGTTCTATAATTTCAATGACGTTTCATCTGAATAATAAATAACCATAAAAGAATGTCATCATGTAAAGTGTATACGAATAATTAATTATAGAGATGTAATATAATAATAATAATAATTAATAATTCGTCACGAGAGCCAGAAACTGGCACAGCACTGAGGCCACGAAAATGAATATCAGTAGGGTTGTTGCATTTGATAGAAACTGTACGCGTATACTACGGCCATAGCTCCTCACTAGGAGTTGGCGTCTTTCACCTAACCCCGGGGAGCAGCCAGGAAGGCTATGTCTTCCGGGGAAGCTGCAGACCGAAACTCCAGCTCCTAACTTATCATTTATTTTCCTTCTTCAGTTGACCTTGATTCCCTCACAGTATTGCGGACTTAGTTTTTTACCGCTAAATCTAGCCTTATTTTGCGGCAGTTGGCAGGCAAAACTGGGTATCTAGTTGCTGGCAGGAAGCTATCAGAATTATTGAATCAATGTTTAAAAATGCAAACTGCTACCATGCATATATTCATTCTTTACTTAGGTGGGGTCCAAAAACAAATATGCATTTATTTATAGCCATTCAGATATAACACGGATGATAGCGATTTTTATTTTCTTTAATGTAGCGGAGTTTTAGAAGAATTTTGATGGCATTTTTCGAATTGAGTTGCTCAATCAGTTGCTTGTCATTGACTATATTTATATATATCTTTAGTTTCCGCTTTTCTGATGAAGGTAAAACTTGTTGCCACACCTTACACTGACAGCTTAACGTCGACTCCGAACCACAACCCCACCAAGGGAGTTTAAATTACAAAGTCCTCGCTCGGTCTCGATCTCACGACCTTCCGATCAACAGCACAGCGTCTTAACCACTAGGCTACTCAGGTGAGTATATATATCGTAACGGAGCATTGTGAATGGTAGGCTAGGGTCACTGAGAGGTGGGGATCATTATCTTAATGACGAGTTCGGTAAACCAACCAACACGTGACGTCGTGCGACTGAAACAGCGGAGAAGCGCCATTCGTAGACCTTTCATGAATTTTAAAATTTGGGTTGAACGTTTACTTGGTGATATTAATTCCGTTATTTCTGTACAGTTTATAGTTGGACAAGGGTTTTCAGCGGTAAATTTGTAACGTTAAAGGTGTTAAAAGTTAGCGTCGTTAAAATAAGTTAGTTTAAAAACAGTTTGAGAAATTTTAACACATTAAAAACATTTAAAGTCCGACAACGTTAAAATTCTAAAAAGTTTTTAACATTCTTAAAATTCGAAACCCTATTTGTCGTTAACAAGTTAAAAGCTTTGACAACATTAAGACTCTAAAAAAAATTGTCAGGAGTTTTGGAGATTTGTTATTTTTCTGCAAGTATTTGGAGTAAAATTTTTAAACTTTGCAGGATTCCTCTGAGGTAAGAGTTATTATTTTTATAGGACGAAAGTTTGGAGCAAGTGTAGTTTACGTCCCCCTGACGCAAAAGGGGGGACAAACTACACTAGGTCAAAGTCGGGGAACGTAAACTACACTAGGATAATGTAGGGGAACGCAAACTACACTGGGATAATGTAGGGGAACGCAAACTACACTGGGATAATGTAGGGGAACGCAAACTACAATAGGATAATGTAGGGGAACGCAAACTACACTGGGATGATGTAGGGGAACGCAAACTACACTGGGATAATGTAGGGGAACGCAAACTACACTAGGATAATGTAGGGGAACGCAAACTACACGAGGATAATGTAGGGGAACGCAAACTACACGAGGATAATGTAGGGGAACGCAACCTACACTAGGATAATGTAGGGGAACGCAAACTACACTAGGATAATGTAGGGGA
>JAJOZX010009952.1:95000-144637 GCA_023014485.1 Bathynomus jamesi | reverse complement strand
ATTTTTTATTCACACATAAATGAATTTCCCTACCTATATTGTATGTGAAATAAGAACATAATAAAATCATAAACATAATGATACTTACATATGATAAATAAAAATATATTAAATGAAAATAGCACGTATCTTCTCTCTTTCGGATGGTGCATATGGTAGACTCATTCACGTGATACTCGCTGCCAAGTGATGTTATGCTCATACACCACGCAACTTATCTAGAATCTTTATTTTTTCGGCTAATGTCATAACCTTACGACTTTTCTTCTCTTCACTATCACTTGCAGATGCTTTACGTTTTGGTGCCATACTGCTGTCTAAGGGTAATAGCACAACAACAACAAAATACGACAAAAACAATCCAACACCACTTCATTGAACTTAACGCGGTAGCGGGACTGAGACAAAGGGTGATGCGAGGGGTGACGCGAGAGGGAGAGAGATGCGAGGGGTGACGCGAGAGGGAGGGAGATGCGGGAGTGTTGGAGAGTGGAGAAGAAAACACTAGAGCGCGCATTGGCACGCTTACAGTACTATCGTATTAAAGCGTGTTTGGCGGACCGTGTATAATAAAACTCCGCTTTCGGCAAATAATTGTTCGCATTTATTTTTCGGTGTATAAGCAAATTCGCGATAAATAAACACGCGTTGGACGAGGGTTTACTTAATGTAGTTTAGGAAAGTGTCAAATGTTTCAACTTTAATCCATATATACTTGTACATAATATATGTATGATAATTTCAAGTAAAATACGATAATTTTGGCATGCTCGATACGATACTTTGGGTTGGAGGACAACACAACCTTGTCCAGTTCCACCAAAATCGGGCTTAATATTGATATGCTTGAAGGTTTGCAATGTACCATAACCAAGACGCACCTAAAGCAAAAGCACCCGCTATGTAATTTCTTTATTTATGGTCAGATTGTTATGAAATTTTCAATATAGAGGTTTTAAAATATCGAGAAATAGGTCAAAATTTTAATTTTTTGAAAATTTTTGAAAAATTCAAAAATTTTCAAATTAAAAAAATATAAAAATTGAAAACATTTTTGAAGTTTTCATAAATTAATATACTTCCAAAAGGATATACAACCTCAATGTTATTCCTATGTCCGCCATTGAAAGCCCGGTTAGGTGAATTGTATGACCGGATTTTTTTTAAGAAAAATTTTTTGAAACATTTTTCAAATTTTTTTTAAAAATGGTGTGCGTTATTTCGATGTCCACCTTGAAAACCTCTATATTGAAAATTTCATAAAAATCTTACCATAAATAAAGAACTTACACAGAGGGGGCTTTTGCTTTAGGTGCGCCACCTAATTGGTTGGTTGACTAATTTGGGACACCAAAATAGGATATCACCGACCTAAGGTGCCAGAAGTGCGTTGAGGTTTTTCAGTGAACCTTTGGGGACTTTTCGGTGAATCTTTGTGGTAAGCGAATGTACCTAGAATTGCTTGCAAACAAACAGTTCAAATTATTTATTACTGAAACGGTTGCAAGCGGTCAATCGTGCTGATAGGACGTGTTTCAGTGATTTTGCTAACTTCTAAGCCGGGCTTTTACCCTGGTTTGTGTAGATTTACTTAATCGGTTTATTTCGATTGTGTGCTGAATTAGCTGGATCCCTATTAGGCCTTTTCATTTTCCTTTTTTTTTCGGGAGAGGGTCTGGCTTCTAGGCTTTGGCCAAGGCCAGGCCTAGCCTTCGGTTAAATCTTTCGGTTAGTTCAGATAGCCTACCATCTTTCGATCGGCTTTTACGTATGTCTTCACAGGTAGCCCCATCTGAGGATGGGGGTGCTTCTGCCCTCCAGTCGTCTATTGTTCCTACCGAAGTGCATTGCGATTCGGATGGCTTTCAGGCATTAAAAAGGGCTAGGTTCTCAGACTGCCTTAATCACCACTGTGCCTGTTTCAAACTCCTTTTCAGTGCTAACTTCCCTGCCCTCTAGTACTAGCACTACCTCTGTTGTCCATAGCACCTGGTTCCCCAAGGGCATGCTGATGGGCGTCCAGTTTCCGGTGATTGTGAGGTTCTTGGCTCTAAGTCCGGTTCTGCGATAAAAGTTTCCCCTACACTTCCTTTCAAGACTAAGCCTTTCCTCCGTCGTGACTAACATCATGAAAATCCTTCTTACGCTTCATATGTCTATATGACTGCTGTCTCTGACAATGTTCGGCTCACTAAGCTCAGTCCCTTTGCCCTTAAGCGGGATATTGAGGCCCTTTGTGGGAGGTTAGGTCTGTCAAATACTGTAGGAGTGGTAGTTTGTTACTGAAGACTGCTTCTCCATCTCAGCTGCGAACCCTTCTTAATGCAACCTCCTCCTTGAACAACCAGTACAATATTTAGGTAGAATTGGCATCCAAGTTTGATGCGATACAAGGATAC
The DNA here is from genome assembly GCA_023014485.1 of Bathynomus jamesi. Taxonomy (NCBI): domain Eukaryota; kingdom Metazoa; phylum Arthropoda; class Malacostraca; order Isopoda; family Cirolanidae; genus Bathynomus; species Bathynomus jamesi. The sequence continues at coordinate 142,238 of JAJOZX010009952.1, read as the reverse complement.
AAGGCATTATTCGTGCACCAGAATTGCTAGTTGATTCAGTTCAGGATATTTTGGAGGAACTAAAACCTTGCGGTGTTTTGGAAGTGAGACGACTTACACGAGATAAGGACAAGATTCTTACGAGGGCCTTGGTACTTACCTTTGGTAGGAAGGTTCTGTCAAATACTGTAGGAGTGGTAGTTTGTTACTGAAGACTGCTTCTCCATCTCAGCTGCGAACCCTTCTTAATGCAACCTCCTTCTTGAACAACCAGTACAATATTTAGGTAGAATTGGCATCCAAGTTTGATGCGATACAAGGATACAAGGCATTATTCGTGCACCAGAATTGCTAGTTGATTCAGTTCAGGATATTTTGGAGGAACTAAAACCTTGCGGTGTTTTGGAAGTGAGACGACTTACACGAGATAAGGACAAGATTCTTACGAGGGCCTTGGTACTTACCTTTGGTAGGAAGGTTCTCCCTACTAAGATCTATTGTGGCTACCTCAATTATACTGTTGAGCATTTCTTTCCGAGACCTCTGCGTTGCTTTAAGTGTCAACGATTTGGTCATGGCCGAGATGTCTTTCAGAATAAGCCCCGCTGTGGGAGGTGTGGGGGGTCTCACTCCTTTCCAGATTGTGAAAGTCCGGATGGTTGTGCAAACTGTCATGCTTCCCATCCCGCCTTCTCCTCCACTTCCCCAGTTTACCTGAAGGAGTAGGCTATAGTGCGATACAAATGTTTGAATAATGTCTCTCTCAGAGGCAAGACGCCATTGCTCGGTCTTGGATAGGTCATTTTTCCAGGTAGCCAGGACAGACCCACCCTATCCCCCTTCAGCTCAGTCTTCTCCCCCAACTCCACCTGTCCAGCCTAGACCCAGGCCTTCGTCTTCCCCGGCAGGCCCTTCGGTTTCTTCTGCACCTCCTACAATTCCACCTCCCCATCCATTTACTGTCAGAGACACCTCTTCGCTTCCATACGGTCATTTGCCCTCCTTGCCCCCTCCTGACCGTCTCCCTCTTCCCAGGCTGCCTCTCAGCCTCCTCATCCTAAGAGCCCTCAGGTTGTCAGTGGTCTCACCAGCTTCCAGTATTGGCAGCTGGTGAAGGATGTTTGTGACCTTATGCACAGGAATAAATCTCCTCAACAAATTGTTAACAGACTTGCCTCTTATGCTAATACAAATAATCTTGTTCCGAATAAAAAACTTACTTCTGCCGAGGGGATGCGTCTCCTCTTCACCACTTAATTTTCACGTTTATAAGTGGACTTCAAGAGCCCCCGTGCACGACTACCCCAGCTGCAGAACTTAATTAGCACCTATTCTCCTGCCCTAATTGCCTTACAGAAAACTCGCCTATCCCAACCATTCTACCCTTATTTCAAACTACACATGCTATAGAAAAGATAGGAATGCCCATGGGGATGGTGTTGCTTTATTGCTTCACGTCCTTCTTCTGGCACTCCCCTCCCATTACATACTTCACTCGAAGCAGTTGCAGCACAGGTTCCCCTCTTTGGTAGAACTACTACAGTCTGCTCTTTGTACATGCCCCCCCGGCTTTTCTCTCACCTTACAGTTGCTTGATGATCTTGCACAGCAACTGCCAACTCCCTTCATCTTATTAGAGGACTTCAATGCCCATCACTCTTGTTGGGGCTCCTCTTTTTGCGACGAGAGAGGGGTCCTCCTTGCTAACTTCCTTTTGGACAACTCCTTATTTTTGTTTAATTTGCCCACCTCTACTTACCTCTCTGATGCTACAGGGACTTTCTCCTCCATTGATCTGACCATTTGTAGTCAAGAACTGGCCCACCAGTTCCATGGTTCGTATCCTCTGACCTTTGTGATAGTGACCATTTTCCTATCTTTCTGCAGTCTACATCCTCCCTTCCTCCATTCAACGACGTTTCCGCTTCGATCTGAAAAAAGCTAACTGGAGTGCTTATGCCCGTTTAACCAACTTGCTTCTTCCCTCTCATGATACCGATCTGGATTGTACAGCTATTTCTACCTCCATACTCACAGCCGCCTCTGACTCTATTCCACTGAAGTCAACTACCGTTAATCCTAAGTATAATGCAGCATGTGAATGCTGAATGTGAAGCTGCTGTTTTATCACGTAAGAGGGCCCTCCATAGTTTTCGAAAGAACCCAATTCTACGTCTATTTATCAACTACAAACATGCTCGAGCACTTGCTCGGCACACTGTAAAATTAGTAAAGAGAACCTCTTGGAGGAACTATGTTAACATCTCCTTTGGTGCACCCTCATCTGCAGTCTGGAGAAAAATCCGGGCCTTTCAAGGCTCCTCCTCTATGCTGCCACGTAAGGTCTTAGTTAAAGATGGCATTCCATACTTTGACCCGGCAGTGGTCTGCAACATGCTCAGCTTGCACTTCGCTACTGTCAACAGCATTCGAAACTACACTGAACTCTTTGTTTATAGAATGGCCGAAGCTGAGCTCTCGCATCTCTCTTTTCGCTCTGATAATGGGAAAGTTTATAACACTATCTTCACTCTGCCTAAGCTGTTCGACTCTCTACATCATTCTGGCTCCTCCTACCCTGGACAGGATGGTATCCATTATTCCTTTTTTCAACACCCGAGTTCTTCTGGTAAGCTTCAGCTTTTACGCTTCTATAACTCACTTTGACTGAGGTACAGTCATACCGCCCTATTGATCTCACCAGGTGCATGTGCAAAGTCTTCGAGAGGATGGTCAACAGGAGGCTCCTTCTTTACCTGGAGGATAGCTCTCCTTTAGATCTTCATCAGAGTGGTTTCCGCAGGGCTTTTCCCCTTACGATGCACTTACCCGTCTGGAATGTGGTGTACGGGAAACTGCCGTACGGGGTGAATACCTTGTGGCTGTGTTTCTGGATATCTCCAAGGCATTTTACTCAATCTGGAATCATAGTCTTCTGCTTAAAATACACAATCTGGGACTGCGTGGCCATTTAGCAACTTTATTGCCAACTTCTTGCTGAACAGACGTATATCAGTATATTCTGATAACCATCTATCAGAGACTTTTGAGATTTAGACAGGGGTTCCTCAAGGCAGTGTACTTAGCCCCACACTCTTTCTAATCATGATCAATGACATCATCTTTGCTGTACTCCCTTCTGTCTCATACTCCATGTATGCTGATAATTGTGCCTTTTGGGTACCTTCAGGTGACCTCCATGAGTCCTTAAAATATGCTTAGGACATGCTAGACGCTTTAATCGACTGGGCTCATGAATGGGTATTGAACTTTTCTGTTGCAAAAACGAAGTATATTGTCTTCACCAAACGCCCTATTCTTGACTATCGTCCACTACACTTAGACTCCTTTCCCATTGTTCGATAAATGAATATAGATTTTTAGGGCTAGTCTTCGATCAAGGTCTGACCTGAAAGTCTCACATTGACTCCATCAAAAATCGGTGTACCAAGCCTCTTTCTATCCTGGGATATCTCTCCAACACGGCGTGAGGATCATGCAGGGATACCCTACTCCAGCTGTACAAAGTTCTGGTTCGATCAAGAATTGACTATGGAAGTTTCTTATATTCCCCTGCTGCTTCTTGTCATCTCCTTAAATTAGATAGGCTCCAGTATCGAGGCATTCGACTTGCTGTGGGCGCACTGCGCTTCACCCGGGTGGACCTGGAAGCAGAGGTTCTTATCATGCCTTTACAATTTCGCCGTTTATTGGTGGGTCTTCGTTATCTTTTTCACACCTTCAGCATAGCTGATCACCCTGTCTGCCGGTTGTACCTGGATTTTTACTTGTTCCAATTTTATCTGCAACGCCCCCCATCTTTTACCCTTCATTGCTGCTGCTCAAAGGATTTTCTCTGCATTTAACATTTCTACTCATGACCTACACTCAAGCGGGCTGTCCCCCTCTATTTGATAACTCCATTCCCTTTCAGTGATGATGACCTTAAGTATTCAAAGTCTCAGGTAGCCTCTGTTGTCATACAAAGTCATTTCTTTCCCCTCGTAGAGTCCCTACCAACCTTCCAATTTATCTACACAGATGGTTCTAAACTTCTAGACGGACAAGTAGCATCTGCCTTTGTCATTGACACTGTCGCCACATTTTGGCATTTTTATGGCAGAACTTTATGCCATTTTTCGAGCAGTTCAGTATATTTCTCGCAACACACTGCATCATCACAACTTTGTTATCTGCTCTGATTCCTTCTCCGCTCTGCAAGCCCTGGAAAGAAACTCTTCTTCACATTTCCTCATTCACCAAATTTTACGGTTGCTACATTTGCTTCCCAACCATATCTCTATAATCTTCCTCTGGATACCGAGCCATATGGGTATCCCAGGAAATGAGGCTGCTGACGTTGCTGCCAGGAATGCAGCGATCTTTGGCTCTGGAGTACGGCTCAAACTGTCTTCTCATAAGGCGCAGGACCTCCTCCAGCCTCATGTCCCGAGTTGGTGACAGGAGGTTTGGGATTCACTTCCTGCCCCTTATTCTACAGCAGCCCCTTCAATTCCTCTCCATTGGCCATCACCTAATTTATCCCGACGAGAACAAGTGATCCTGGCTAGGCTCCGCCTTGGTACTTGTCGCCTTATGCACCAGCACTTCTTCACCAATAGCCCTCCTGCTTTTAGTCACTCTTGTCATGCCTCACTTACCCTCTCAATTATTCGTTTTAACGTGCATCTCGCTAATGAATTAAAAACATGTTTTTCTTATGTAATTTGATATGTACTGTTTGAAAATGACCTTCATTTCTTTGGTAAATGTGTCGTTTTTTCAGAAATGACTCGGTCATTTATGAAAAAATAGCACATTTCCCGAAGAAACGAGCGTCCTATATCGTATGCAGATATAATTCCGCTACGCATCGGAGAAAATAGTGGCTATATACATGAAAATTACTTTTGCATGTGGTTAGGTTAGGTCAGGTCAGGTCATTTCTGAAAAAAATTCTGAAAAAACGACACATTTCTCAAGAAAATGAAGGTCATTTTCAAACAGTAGGCATCAAATTACATAAGAAAAACATGTTTTCCATTCATTAGCGAGATGCGTGTTAAAACGAATAATTACCACCTTCTCCCATGTTCTCCTTGAGTGTCCGGCATATAATGCTGCCCGTTTGCGTCTTCGGACTGTGTGCCGAGATCTCACTATACCTTTTCAACTAAGTTCCATTCTCAGCCCATACTTTCCTCCTTATCCTGTACTCAGAGATGGGCACGATCTTGATCTTCAAGATCAGATCGTGATCTTGAAGATCAAGATCGTGATCTGATCTTGATCTTGAAGATCACTTTTATTATGGTGATCTTGATCTTGATCTAAGATCACTTTATTTCTTGTGATCTTGAAGATCGCTTTAGACTTCAAGATCACTTTTAATTTCAGATTCTTAAATATGCCGCTATGCGAATGTCATTTGTTTTTTGTCCAAGCGACATCTGGTGGCAACTTTGTTCAACACCGACTGTTTATGTTTTCTGTTAGTTGGGTGACTTGCGTCATGCGTGGGCTCATGGAAGGTGTAGTTGCTGTGGAATTTAGGCTCGTAAAAAGTGTAATTTACTGTGCAATTATGTTAAAAGTGTTCTATTAATTCTAAACATATTTTATTTACAGATTGAATTTTTTAATAATGAGTGCAATTTTACAACTTCAACAGGCTCCCAAGGGAACCAAATATTCTAGGTTGTCACCAGAACAGTATTCAATATATTTAGATAACAATGTTGGTAATAAGGATCAATCTGTGCTATTGAACGGAAAATATTTTCAAATTGTCGAAAAAACTGGAAACAGTATCAAAGTTATTTGTATGCAGTGTACAAAGAAAACTACAATTCTGTCTGCTGGCCTCGACTCAACAAGCAATCTTCTGAGGCACCTCAGGGTTAGTACTACTTAGTAACTAAGTAGTAAGTAGCAACATTAACATAATGGTTCAAGTCATATTTTAAGTGACTGGTGCCATACAAGACTAATGCTACATTTACATAGACGTCCATTTGAATATATTGTGCACTTCAGATATTAATAGATTATGGACTAGTAACTACATTAAAAACTGCCGATATCCAACTATAATAAAACGCCAGGTGTATCTGTCTTTCTCTCTGTCTGATCCATGTCTGTAATTTCTCCTATTTAGTTACTGAAGGACGAAATTCGGCTTTCAATTTAACATAGGATAAAAATGCACTGATCATGGTGAAAATAATTTTAGTTAAAGATAACAAAATTTTAGAATCTTGTTAAGTATTAATTTCAACTAGAAGTTTGATACTCTGATAAATATTATACAGGGTGTTCAAGAAGTCTCTCCGCATGATAATAATTTATTTTCTTGTGCAGAAACTACATTCGGATCTTTTGGGTGAATATGAATCGGAGAAGAAATCTCGCAAGCGTCCAGCTAAAGAAGAAGATGCCAGCGGCAGCAATGCTGGCCCTGCCAAAATTGCCAAGCAGTCAACACTAAGCATGTTCCACATTTCCAAGCAAAAACCAGGACCACCAATATGCAAGGATATCCTTGAAAAGAAGATTCTCTCGCTTGTGGCTAATGGGCTCCTACCATTGAGCCTAGTTGAACTACATGAATTTAAGGATCTTCTTTCATGTTAGTATAACTCAAATATTTTGCTATTTTTTCCATAGCTAATATCTGATTAAAATAATTAATCATATTATTTGTATGAACATTAGACTATCGCTAGCCTAGCTAAATATTTTGATATTTTTTCCATAGCTAATCTATTGTATTTGTTTTAATTTTTAAATATTTTTTTCAGACGTCAACCCGGCTGTTCAGGTGCCATCTAGACGCACCCTGGCTAGATCTCTTGCAACAACAACCAGTACAATGAAGGAAGACATACAAGCAAAACTGGCAGCAGTTGACCATGTGTGTGTTACATGCGACATATGGTCAACTAATCACCGCAGTTTCATGGGAGTCACTGCGCATTGGGTATGCTATTGATTTAGTGTATTATTTTTATATAATTGATAAATTGACCATTGGTGATAGACTGATAGTCTGATAGACTTATAGTATAATCTTTTCAATTATTCGACATGTGTTCCTCATTCATTAATTTGGTGAGTCTTCATTTTGCTGTGATTCACACTAATTCACTGATTCTGTCATCTGTGTCTGATTCACAGCAAAATGTGGAAGAGTCCATATTCACAGGCTGTGAATATGGACTCTTCCACATTTTGCTCTTATGGGATGGGTCACTGATGTGGTGGTATGGTAGGCGACTCATCGCTGAATTGCCTCCTTTATATCACATAGTTCTTCTCTTCAATGTTTGGTGGCGCAGTTTAGCTGGTGCGTGTCTAACCAATATTATTAAATTAAGCTTAAAAAAATGTTCATACAAACATTGATTTTATATTCTTACATTACAGATCAATGATGACTTGTCGCGAGGATCAGCTGCACTGGCATGCCGAAGATTTCGTGGAACACATAGCTTTGATAAAATTGCTGGAATATTGGACAGGATCAACTCGGAGCATGGTTTATCTTATAGAAAAGTTGTATCTACAGTCACCGACAATGCATCGAACATGGTGAAATGCTTTAAAGAGTTCGGTGTTCGTGTTCAGAATCGTACTGACGACATTGATGAAGATGATGCAGATGAAGATGATGATGAAAAAGATTCAGATGAAGAGGTTATCATCAGCAACTTTCCTGAACATTCAGGAGAGCATGGAGAGGAGTCAGTGAAACTATCATCCCATATTCGATGTGCCTCCCACACATTGAACTTGGTAGCAACAACTGATGCAGATAAAGGACTGAATTCACCTGGACTAAAGAAGATAAAGCATTCTGCAATGGGAAAATGTTCGGCGCTGTGGAATGCTGCTGGTAAACCCAAGTCAGCAGAAAAAATACAGGAAATAACTGGCGTCCAATTTAGGTACCCATGCGTCACCCGATGGAACTCAATGTACGACTCATTAAGCCAAATATATAAACATAAGAACGACGTGAATGTAGCTCTTGAAGAACTGAATCTACCCATCCTCAAAGACAATGAATTGGAATTTATTTCAGAATATTTGTCTGTTCTAAAACCAATTGCAGCAGCCCTCAACAAATTACAGGCAGAGAAAGAATGCTACTACGGTTGTCTTCTTCCAACAGTCCTAGTGACTCAAGATGCCCTCGCAAGATTGGAGCCTATCCAACCAAACGACCTGCGCTTGAGACACTGCATGCCATTACTGGCAGCAGTCGTCTCTGGCTTCAATGCCAGATTTGGTCATTTTTTGTCGTTGAGCCCCGAGGTAACTGATGCCGTTTTGGCCTCAGTATCTCATCCGTATTTCAAACTTAGATGGATATCATTGTTGCAAGGGCCTAATTTCGGCGATCATGAAGCAATCAAGTCTCAAGTAAAAGACAAGCTGCAAATGGCTGTAAGAAATTGTAATTCTGACAGCAGTGGTAATAGTTCGGTGAACTCAGACTCATCATCTGAAGACGATTTCTTCAGAACTATGGACGGCTCATTCTCTGCTCCTAACAAGAAGGAAGACTTGGAAGTCCTCAATTATTTGCAGGACACCAGTAAGGCACTCGACTCTTTAGATAGGTATCCTGCTATAAAGAAGATCTTCAAGAGGTATAACACCACGCTACCTTCCTCTGCACCAGTGGAACGGTTGTTTTCGTTTGCTGGCATGGTTCATAGCCCCAAACGAAGTCGTCTCTCGGATGGTAACTTTGAACAATTGGTTTTGCTGAAAGCAAATGTTTACAGCGGTTGAACATTAAATTAACACTCTTAACTTGCGGTTTTTACCCTTATATTGTCAGTAATTGCGTACTGCAGTAAAACTGTAAAATTAAATTCTATGTAAAAAATGTTTACTTATATATGCTGACCATTCATTGATATGGGTTATGGACCTGGTGAAATGAGAATTGAGAAAAATAGAACTAAAAACTATATGTAGGTCATTTAATAGTTTTTTCTTTGCTGATAAGTTATGATAATACTAAGTTTTAAGTTTACCACCTGAAAAACTGAAAGGGGAATCGTCAATCCCCGTGTTTTAGATCAGGTGACATGGGTAGGATGCGATGCTTGTATTGCCTCAGCCCTCAGGGGAGTATTAGGAGTGATACTTTTCAGGAGTGATTAACAAAATAATTTGTTTTTGTTTACTCTACAAGAATACAACTTTTTTCAATTCATATAAAAGTGATCTTAAAAAGTGATCTTGAAAAGTGATCTTCAAGATCACGATCTTGATCTGGATCTTCAAGATCACATTTTTCTGGTGATCTGATCTTGATCTTCAAGATCACATTTTTCTGGTGATCTGATCTTGATCTTCAAGATCACCAAAGTTGGTGATCTTGCCCATCTCTGCCTGTACTCAGCTTTTAGATAGAGTCCCAATCAGTGGCGTAGCTAGAGTTTGTGCCGCCCGGGGCGGTCCTTGAGTTTGCCGCCCCCCTGAAACACAACACAACACAATACACATAACAAACATACTTAAACAAAAAGTGAAAACGACGTATAGAAAAAAACCTGTGAAAAATATTAGGACAACATGTTTACTTCTGAAGTGAAAAAATTAACTACAACATTCTACACAGTTATTTTTCTTGCTTTTCTGTTAGCAAAATCTTCGATGACATTGTCGAAGTCTATTTCGTCTGTCAATTGTTGTTCTATAGACAGTATGGCAAGATTTCTCAACCGCAAGGTGCTCATAGTAGATCTTAGGTAATTCTTTATCAGTTTTAGTTTAGAAAAACTCCTCTCACAGCTAGCAACACTAACAGCAATTGTGAGAAAAATCCGCAGCAGTATTACAATATTTGGAACCGAGTTACCAAGATTATACTTTTGAATAAACTGCAAAAGTTCAAGGGGCCTTTCTTCCACGTCTCTGTTTCGTCTTGCGTAGCAGCAACAGCAATAAAATGCTGGTCTTTTTCTCTCAACGAGGAACTCTTTCTTATCAATGTCTCAGAATTCGCTTCGCGATTGGCCGCTTCCCGATCCACCCATCGGGAAGCATTTTACCTCACTTTTCTGAAGTATTTCTTCTCGAATTCCTTCTCGGCCGAATCCTGGGATTACCATTATCATTTTACAACTAATACCAGCATATTAGTTTTGATATTGATTATTTATAAATATTAAACGTATATTTATAGATTATGAGGTGACGTGTGTGTATATATTAATTCAAAGGTGGGCAGTTGCGCCGCAAAAAGTTGCGGCGCAACATTTTTGGTTGCGCTTGCGCTTGCGGCGCAACTTTTTGAAAAGGGTTGCGCTTGCGCGTGCGGCGCAACTATTTCAGCAGAGTTTGCGGTTGCGGTTGCGGCGCTACAAAAATTGTTGCGCGTGCCCACCACTGTATATATATGTATATAGTCTAAAAGTCACTAAAGGGAAATATCACTAAATCTAAGCTGAATGGCAAGAGCAAGGCATAAACGAACCAACGCGGCTGTTCGTATTGTGTAGGGCTAGCCTAAAGATGTTTTTTCCTATCTGACCTAATCATGGGTGCTGAGTATAATTAGGTGATGTTTCTAAGGTGACAAATCGGGTAGAAAGTTGTTCGTACTTAAGTATAATTAGGGGTAATGTCTATAGCTTCTAAATTGGTAATGTAAGAGAGAGTTAGGTAGGCTGTTTGTGGGACACAGGAATAAAACGGTAGGCTTCAAAGAATACCTAATTCAACGCACCGGTAAGTGCTTTTGATTGTTTGCTAGAACCTAAGTAACCTAACTGGGGTGTCTACCCCACGCTATCACATTTGGCGACGAGGATGGGATTTGGCTCATTTGGTTAAATTTTGTTCATTGGGTTAAATTTGGCTCATTGGTTTAATTTGGCTTATTGGGTTCAAGTGGTTGTTTTGAAAATTGGATGTAGCCTAGTGGGTCGTCCGATTTTGTTTGTTTGTGTAGGTAAGCTACCGTACTATAGCGTAGGTCCCGAGGGCCTAACTCTAAAACTAATTACTACTCAGCCCTAACTCTAAAACTAATTCCTACTCAGCCCTAACTCTAAAACTAATTCCTACTCAGCCCTAACTCTAACTACTAATTCCTACTCAGCCCTAACTCTAATAAAATTCACTATTCAACCCTAACTGGGGAGTAACTAGACCAAATTTAAACAACCTAACCTACTTCACGTGATTTGGCCTAATTCGGTTTTGCTCTAGCATGTCGGTGATTGGCCATATAAGCCCCTACGAAGACTCTGGGGAGGACTTCGAAGCTTATGCCACTAGGGTGAGGTTGTTTTTCGAGGCAAATTCCATTCCGGATGCTAAGAAAGTACCTACCTTTTTAACTATAATAGGCCCTAAAACGTTTGGTTTAGTTATGGACTTAGTTTCTCCTAAAGCACCGGAAACTTGCACCTATAATGAATTGGTACAGGCCCTAACCGATCACTACAAACCCCGAGTGGTTCTCATCTATGAACGTTTCAAATTTTATTCAAGGCATCAGACGGGAAATGAAAGCATTGCAGAGTTTGTTGCAGGAATAAAAAGCCATAGCCGTACGTGTAAATTTGGGGACAAATTAGATGAAATGCTAAGATCTAGGTTTGTAATGGGTCTCAAAGAGGAGTCTACCCAGAGAGCCCTATTAGCCATACAGGACCTAACTTTTAGTCAGGCTGTAGAAATAGCTACGGCTAGAGAAGCAGCTGCTAAAGATGTTAGAGCGTTTGGCAATCATAGTAGTAAAGCCCACCACGTAAATAGCTTTAAATCTTCTAGGCCTGGCAGACCTAATGAGCCTACTAGACAGGCAAATAAAAGGTATGAGGCGAATACGACTAAGCCTACTAATTCTACTAAGCCTTCCAAGCCATGTACAGGGTGTGGAAAACACCATTGGAAGAAGGATTGCCCTTTTAAAGAAGCAGTTTGCCGAAACTGTAGTAAAATAGGCCACATAGCTAAAGTGTGTTTTTCAAAGAAAACGAAGGGTGAAAATTCTAATTTTAACATCTCTAGTGTAAATCCTGAAAGGAGAAATACTTCGAACATTGGAGTGGAGTACCTATTTTATGAGCAGCAAAGTGGGAAAAATACAGGCCCATATATTGTAGAGGTAGGCCTAAATGGAATTACAGTTCCTCTAGAATTGGATACGGGTGCTGCCCGGACGGTCATGTCCAAGGCAGTTTTTGATAAGATTTTCAAAAACACACCTAAACTACATGCATCTAAAACTATTTTGAAGAAGTATGGGGACATACAAATACCTATTTGTGGAGAAGCATACGTCACAGTTACACTCAACCAGAAAACTTTGTCTCATCCCTTAACCCTTTTAGTGGTGGATGAGCAAGGGCCTACTCTACTAGGCCGTGATTGGATTGATGCTTTGAAAATGCCAATTGACAAAATCTTGCCAAGGGGTCAGGCAGATGTGCATACACTCTCATATCCATCTGACAGAGACTCATTGTTAAGGGAGTTTTCTTCTATTTTTGGGCCTGAAGTAGGCAACCTAAAGGGCCATCAGGTCTGCATAGAAGTAGATCCTAATGTAACTCCGAAATTTTGTAAGGCTCGTTCAATTGCGCATGCACTGCGGGAGAAGGTAGATTTAGAAATTGACAGGCTGCTAAAAGATAAAATTATTGAACCAGTCACACACGCTAAGTGGGCTGCCCCGGGTAGTTCGGTGTCATGCCTCACTTACCCTCTCAATTATTCGTTTTGACACGCATCTCGCTAATGAATTGAAAACATGTTTTTCTTATATAATTTGATGCGTACTGTTCGAAAATGATCTTCATTTCTTTGGTAAATGTGTCGTTTTTTCAGAAATGACGAAGTCATTTCTGAAAAAAAGACATTTCCCGAAGAAACGAGCGTCCTATATCGTATGCGGATATAATTCCGCTACGCATCGGAGAAAATAGTGGATATATACGTGAAAATTACTTTTGCATGTGGTTAGGTCAGGTTAGGTCATTTCTGAAAAAATTCTAAAACAACGGCACATTTCCAAGGAAATGAAGGTCATCTTCAAACAGTACGCATCAAATTACATAAGAAAAACATGTTTTCCATTCATTAGCGAGATGCGTGTTAAAACGAATAATTACCACCCTCTCCCATGTACTCCTTGAGTGTCCGGCATATAATGCTGCCCGTTTGCGTCTTCGGACTGCGCGCCGAGATCTCACTCTACCCTTTCAACTAAGTTCCATTCTCAGCCCATACTTTCCTCCTCATCCTGTACTCAGCTTTTTGATAGAGTCCCAATTGTATGCATTCATTTAATTTTATTTATTTATTTACTTATTTTTTTCACTTTCCCTGTCTATAAGACAGAACTAGGGACAGAATGACCATGCTTACCCTGTGGAAATCACTTGTTCTTCTACGCATTGATTACTGTTCTCAGTTATGGTTTCCCCACAAACAGAATGAATTGCAAAAAATTGAGGGCCTACAAAGAACCTTTACCTCATACATTAAACAACCTGATGGGTAACAGTGAGTAAAAACAAATTAAACTACTGGGATAAGCTCAGAGACCTTGACCTTTATTCCATAGAAAGGAGGTTTGAGAGATACTGTTATTTTATTTATTTGTTGGGTTCAAAATCCCAGCTGAGCCGTGAACGGCCAAATTCTAAAGGGCCAGTTCTACCTACAGCCCAAGTTAAGCTAAAATTAAAACTTACGGATTTGAGATCCTATTAGGTCCTACCTCAGGGTTGCTGACTCGATGCGGGCCTACCTTAGACCTTAGTTACATGAATTTAATATGAAAACAAAAGGGGTACTATTTATGGTCTTCTTTCTCAACCTTGCAACAACGCAACCTGGACTATTGCAACAATCTTGTATCTAAACAACCAAACTGAATTGCAAGAGAGCTCTCTATCAGACCACACCCTGTACGTACGACATCCCACAAACGAGTAGAAAGGACGCGCAGCGCCCCAAAATGATGCCACCAGAGTCCCAAACACTGATGCCACAAGAGCCCAAAAATGCTAGCTCTAAATTAAGTGAATTTTTCACTAACCTTACAATTATGAGATGGATATATATACACTTAACTTAATATATACAAGCAATGCTGCATCAATCAGCTTAGTCATCATATCGCCTTGGGACAACAATGGTTCTTCCTCTTCTAGATTTTCTAACAGATACATCCTAATCTATACCTGGAAAATTCTAGAAGGGCTTTTAGTTGCCCCCAATACCGAACCAATTGTACCCACCTCGACAAGAACTGGCAGAATGTGTCAAAAACATCACCTCCCACCAAACAGTCTGAGAAGGATTCAAACCCTTCACTATAATAGTATCTCTAGGCAGGGTTCTCGCCTGTTTAACTCCTTGCCTCAGTACCTTAGAGATATAAGTGCAGTCCCAGTAGATACTTTTAAAAAACACTTGGACATGTTTTTAGCCAACATACCCGACCAACCCACAATGCCAGGGTATTCTTCTGCCAGACCAGCCCCCACAAATTCAATAGTGGACTAAATCGTATGGCAGGAGCAAGAGAAAAGAAGGGTGGCGACTCCGTCATGGCCCCGCCTCGGGAGGCGCTGAGCGAACTTCGTGGGAGCAGCGCACCCTTGAGGCAGAAGCGCTTGAAGGTAAATATGTAGCTAGAGGCCCTCTTTTCAAGCGCCACAGAGTCGGCCCTGTGGCTGAAGAGGTGATGGGTCTCTTACTCTCCTGTCCTTTTCTCCCATTTATTATGCCCTGAACACTTGTGATTAATTCTTAACCTCCCCAGATAGCTACCATCTAGAGCTCACTGAAGTTCTGGAAAAAATCAGGCAATGCCCAGCTATTGTAGACTCGACAAGAGACTTAATCATTACAGGAGACTTTAATCTCCCAAATTGCACCTGGAACCAATATGGTGGTATGAAATCAGGGACAAAAAGGTCCAAATCAAAACACCTGAATGAGTTTATGGAAAAACTACTACTAGTACAACATGTTCACTGCCCAACTAGAAAAAATAATATCGTAGATTTAGTGCTGACAAATAATGCAACTACAATTGACCACATTGTTATAACACCAACAATACACTCCGACCACAATGTCATGCACATATTCACAAACTTGTCTCTCCACAAATGTAAGCAAGACCCATGCCAAATGAACTTGCCATACTCTGACCTAAACCTGCACAAGTCAGACTGGACATCAATAAATAACTGTCTGGGAGAAATAAACTGGGAAGATGAATGAGAAAACCTAGAACCAGAAGAATGCTGGAGTAGAATACAATACCTGCTATCATCAGCATTGTGCAAGCACACACCAAAGATAAACGATAGTGCAAAGAAGCACCTGACAAAAGAACATAGATACAGAAGGACACTTATGAGAAAGAGAACAAAGCTATCTAAACAACTGACAAAGCAATTAAGTGATACAAGACATAGTAACATCCGGAATCAGATACTGATGTTAGAACTTAAAATAAAGGAGTCAACCATAAGAGAGAATATTGATAATGAACACGAAGCTATTGGCATTATAAAGGAAAATAGCAAATTCTTCTTTAGCTATGCTAAACGCAAAGCAGTTATCAAAGCGTGCATTGGCCTATTGCTTGCTAAAGATGGACTAACTCTCACATCTAATCCACAGGAAATGGCAAACATTCTACAATCTCAATATGCTTTAAGCTGGAACACTCCTGTAGTAGCAAAGAAAATAAAAACTACAGCATTTTTTGATAGATAAGGAAATGACCAAGACAGACCATTATTGGAAGATTACAAATAACCACTAGAGATATACCACAGGCAATAACAGAGCTACCGGAGAGTTCAGCCCCTGGTCCAGATGGGATTGGAGCCAAGATTCTTAAGGAATGCAAACATACTTTATCTCTGCTTTGAAAATCCTGTGGAGATCCTCACTAGACACCAGTAGAATACCACCAATCATGAAACAAGCAAATATTACCCCAATCTACAAAGGAGGCAAAAGAAAGGAAGCCAAGAACTATAGACCCATATCCTTGACTGCCCATATTATCAAAATATTTAAGAAAGTCCTGAAAAGGCACATTGCCAGTTTTATAGAAAATGAACATCTCTTAGAAGACTTTCAACATGGCTTCAGACAAAAGAGATCCTGCCTTACTGAACTTATAGACCATTGCATTACAATCCTACAATATTTGGGAGAAAACCACAAGGTTGATGTCATCTATCTAGACTTTGCAAAAGCTTTTGACAAGGTTGACCATGGTATATTATTCCATAAACTAAAAAAACTTGGTATTTGTGGAAAAATAGGAAAATGGATCCATGCCTTTCTCTCTGACAGAAAACAAATAACAATTGTAAATGGAGCAAGATCTATAGAAAAAGAAGTGATTAGTGGAGTGCCGCAAGGTACAGTACTGGGACCAATTCTATTCATTATAATGCTAAACAATATAAACTGCAACCTAGGAAGCGCTCTCCTGTCATTCGCAGATGATACCAGAATACTAAGACCAATTACAGAAAAAGAAAACTGTGTAGAGCTACAAAAAGATCTAGAAACTATATATGCATGGGCAGATGCAAACAATATGGCCTTCAATGAAGACAAATTTGAACTAATTAAGTATGGACCAAATAAATACCTGAAAGAACAATTCAACTACACTGGACCCACAGGAAAAGATATTGTACAAACTGATCATGTAAGGGATCTAGGGATTATATTATCTGAAGATGCAACATTCAACAGGCACATTGACAAAATAACCTCATCATGCAAACAACTAATAGGATATATACGGAGGACATTCAGAACTAGGGATAGTATGACCATGCTTACCCTGTGGAAATCACTTGTTCTTCCACGCATTGACTACTGCTCTCAATTATGGTTTCCCCACAAACAGAATGAATTGCAAAAAATTGAGGGCCTACAAAGAACCTTTACCTCGTATATTAACAACCTGATGGGCAACAGGTGAGTGAAAACAAATTAAACTACTGGGATAGGCTCAGAGACCTTGACCTTTATTCCATAGAGAGAAGGTTTGAGAGATACATCCTAATCTACACCTGGAAAATTCTAGAAGGGCTTTTAGTTGCCCCCAATACTGAACCAATTGTGCCCACCTTAACAAGAACTGGCAGAATGTGTAAAAAATATCACCTCCCACCAAACAGTCTGAGAAGGATTCAAACCCTTCAATATAATAGTATCTCTAGGCAGGGTTCTCGCCTGTTTAACTCCTTGCCTCAGTACCTTAGAGATAAGTGCAGTCCCAGTAGATACTTTTAAAAACCACTTGGACATGTTTTTAGCAAACATACCCGACCAACCCACACTGCCAGGCCAGGGTATTCCTCTGCCAGACCAGCCCTCACAAATTCAATAGGGGACAAAATCGTATGGCAGGAGCAAGAGAAAAGAAGGGTGGCGACCCCGTCGTGGCTCCGCCTCAGGAGGCGCTGAGCGGACTTCGTGGGAGCAGCGCACCCTTGAGGCAGAAGCGCTTTAAGGTAAATATGGTCTTCGTTCTGGTGTTAATAACCTATTGGGTTGGTGCACCATTAAACTTTATCAATCAGTGAACCTTTGTGGTAATCGCACGTACCTAGAATTGCTTGTAAACAAAAAGTTAAAAAATTTATTACTGAAACCAGTTAGATTAAGGCTTGGTTGTACAATTTACACCCTGATTGTGTAACCAACAAACTTAATAGTCCACTTTTCTTACAGTAAGTTCAGGGTCTAAGTGTTATATGAAAGGGCCAGGCTTTGCCTGGCTTAGGCTGGGCCTATATACTAAGAGTCATACCTAAAACTTCTTTCGATTGTTGATTACGATTTCGACTATCACTTTCTAATTGTATTCTTCTAGTCTCTGAATAGGATAGGTCCGTTGTGTTAGGGGTCCTCGACTCGGCTCGGGCTTTTTGCCTAGGCTGAGTTCTGGAGATTACGGCACATGGCGGGTTCGCCTAGTTCCGATATGGCTACCAGTTCAGATCTCGAGAGGTTGAGAAGTAAAAGGTTGTATGAATCTGATACGGACGAGGATGTCTCTCTTGCCCATCAGTTATTAAAGCTCTCTCCCCCACTTAAGGTTAGAAGCAGAGAGCTGGATGGGCCTAATGATGCTGATGTGGCTGGGGGAAATTTCTTCCCAGTCTGGTCTCCAGGGACTGGGCAATGTTGGGTTTAGCTCGGCTCCTCCTAATAGGCCTATGGCCCATATGGATTCAGAACTCTCAGGCCCAGTGAAGGATTCCTTTTTATATAGGATTACTCCTAAAAATCAAGATAGCTCTTTTGCATCAAGACCTTTGGCTTTTAGCATAGCACTAAGGGATTTGCCTTTCCATGGGTTGGGTACCGTATGCAGGTACCAGTCTTCCAGAGATGCTCTGGCACAGTGCAAATAAAAATCACCTCTGCCCTTCCCTCCCTGGAAGTTGGGCCCATGGGAGGTAGATTGCTCTTTAGTTAATGACACCCATATTGTACATGGTGTTATAGGACCCATAGATCTGGAGGAAGATCTACTAGCTATTAAGGATGAGTTAATAATGGTCATCCAGTAATCTTACCTGGTGGGCTTTCCCTCACCTCAAGAACCAACAATCAAGGCAAAAGGAACATGGTCTGTGAAGGGTCAGCCTCACTCTGCTGGGGTGCCAACACAGAAAAATAGGTAATAATCTACGGTACTTACGTACTAATGGGGGGGCCACCACATATTGATGATTGGTTAGGTTAAGTTGTAATATTTTCGTTAGTTAAAAATTTCTATTACATCATATTTTTTAAATAGTAATATTTAAAAAATATTTACAATGATTAATACATGTTACACTTAGAAACATTTGTTTCTGGAGGCCAAAATTTTTTAATAGCATTAAGAATGGAATTGAATGGATCGTGATCATGTACCAACTGTCACCACATAAATTCAGCAAGATATGACTCTAGGTGATGGCAGCAGTGCCTCGATACTTTTTATTTCTCCACTTAGCTGATCCCCAGAGCCTTTCAATCTTGTGAGTACCAGTTTCCAGGTTGACAAAATTGTACTTGTGGTTAACTTTAAAGCACTTGTTGAAATCCTGACTATGCTAGATGTTCTGACATGTATGATGGCATGAGTCTGAGTAAATTATCAATTCCTGAGCGATATTGTTTTTTATAGCCTCCATTAGGGTGGAAGCAGTATGATCAGGAACTTGAAGTAGAAAGCATTCCTTAGTTTGATGACAAATGCCTCCAAATATCCATTGCTATATATATATATACAGTAATACCTTAAATAGCGTGGTTTTGATTAGCGCGGGTTTTGATGTAGCACAGTTTGTATTTTCGTCAATTTTTTTAAATTTAGCGCACAATTTTCCTATTGTTTTCTAATTTCTTTTCGGTACTATTTCATTCGACGAACTTTCGATTTTTATTCGAAAAATAGACGAACCAATTAACCGCGCTGTGCAAGGTATTGCTATTTAAAAATATAATGTATTAGAAATTTTCAACTAACGAAAATATTACAACTTAACCTAACCAATCATCAGTATGTGGTGGCCCTTTGTTAATACGTAAGTACCTAATCTACTTAAGCTCCCATCTCTCCAATTTTCATAAATTATACATCAGTAGCTTTGTTTCTTCATTAGGAATGCGATTTAGACACTAGTAAGGGAAATGCTTCAAAACCTAACCTAACCTAAGAAAAAATCTAGAGAGTTTTAACTAAACTTTTCTGGTCAATTTTGAAGTGCTTTGCACAAATCTGCCATTGGTTTCCTGTGCAAATGCATAGTTTTTGAGATATTGTAACATAAACATATAGGATATGTTCATGTTACAAGATCTCGTAAAGGACACATTACCACAGGAAACATGCAAAACACCTAAAAATTAACCAGAAAAGTTTGCTCTTATCATTTTTGGTTAAACTAATGAAAATATCCTAACAACCTAACCAATCATCAAGGGTGTACAATTGACGTAACTGAGCATTCAGTTGACCTAACTGGGCATTCAATTAACCTAACATGTTAATATTGGTTATTTCACCTAAATATCTTCTGATCTTTTCGTATTAGGCACTCACTGCCACATTTTGGGCAAGTTAAGGATGAGAGAATAACACCATAATTGCTAAAAACATCCAATGCTTTGTCGTTTGGATATTTATTTTTGTAAAGCGTATGTAATTCTCTGATATTTGTCAACAACAGTATTTTCTGCTTGTGAACCTTCCCTTGTGGTGTTTTTATTGATTTGTAGTCTTTTTTACCAGGGCATTCTCTAGTATATTCATTGTTTTGGAAAAATTCTATCACTTTCCTTTATTTCATCGCTTATACCCTTGCTACTCTTTTTATTTCTCATTATAGGAAGGATACCTTCTTTTCTCTTTAAGGCCCTCACAGCATTAACCATTCTGGCTGACACTTCAAATTCTTTCATAATTCTTTCTCTGGACCAGGTTTTACCAATTGGAAGGAGTGTTAGAATTTGTATCTTTTCTTGTCTGGTACTAGTTTTACACTTTTCTTTCAGTTCCTCTATCATATGCTGATAACACTTTTCTTCCTCACTCTCTATAGGTTTCTCTGCTTCCTCATCCAAAATGCTAGGCTTCATATGAAGTACTTTTGACAGCTTTGATTTTGTTGATGTTTCAATTTGCTTTAGTTTCCTTTTCATGTAAAACTTTCAATCTCTTGCTCTTACATACTTAGTGGGTGAGCATTCTACTGAACCTAACGTTTCATCAAATGTCTCCTTAACTATTTCTTCCGGAACATATTCATCACTACCTGAGTCTTTTTCATCTTCAATCGTCTTGGCTCTAGAGAAGCATGTTGAGCAAAGTTTCTGTCCTGGTATCAGATTCAGTCTAGTTGCTATATCTTTGTCAGTAATTTGTAGTGATTCTGCAAATAAAGTAGGGTAATGTAAACTCTAAACACATTGGAAAATAATTTTAAAACCTCAACATTTGGTTATAACTTATAGGCTATTCGTATAAAATATTCAAAACATATGCATTCAGTAGCACAGTATATAGCCTACCCTATTAAAATTAAATAGCTAATTTAGGTTACAATTTACAATATAAACTTCTTTATGAAATATAAATATATTAGTACCTATATTTACTTACTTGTTATCTTCTTTCGATGATTTCTCCATGGATCTTGGCAGCTACGTTGCATTTGTTGGTAATGCATTCCAAACATTTTTTCATGGTGGTAGCATACAGTAGCACTATTTGGGTTGATTACAGTTGCTTTTGTTCTCCACGATAGCAGTTTCCTTGTTTCATCTGTCAGCTCATGTAAGGTATACATACCCACCTTCATGGTGAGTCTGTGTTCATGACATGGATCATCCAAGTACATACTAAAGCTGCACTTTGATTCTTGATTAGAATAAGCCATTATTACAGGCAGTAAAATTAAGTTAATTGCTCTAGTTAAATTTTCTGAAAATAAAAGATCATGATCTATAAAATAGGCCTGGACATTAATGATTAACCATCATGTTTTACATTTATAAGAATATACAAAGCGAAATGAGCTACCCAGAGCCCTTTGAGTCGCTGGTTGTTTTGACAGGCATATTAAATTTCTTGTATGTTTTAGACTTATTTACATATTATTACAATTGTAAATCAACTTACTAAGTAATAAAATGGAAGTAAAATTACAATTCAATGTCATAAATAGAAATTTAAAAATTTACAAAAATTTGAGATTTTTCACAAAAAGCACTTTTCTTTGAATCACCAAAACTATATGAAGGAGTTGAGTTGAGATCTATTCCTTAATATATGTTTTTTTACACACATATATCTTTCTTTACTAGAAGTATCAACTCCCTGACTAATTTCGGACACCTTTATATTAAGCCCCAAAGTTGATGTTAATTTTGCAAATTTTGTGAAAATATCAACTTTTGGAAATTTTTAAAAATAGAAATAAATCCTTTTTTGGTTATTTTTTTATTTCACTCATAAATTTACAACCCATAGAGACTATTAGGAGTATTAAAACAGCTGTGATTGATGTAGAACTAAAACTTTTGAAAATGGTAGTCGTAAAAGTGGGAGGAATTGATGCAAGCTTCAAAATGGAGCCATATTTAAGCCCTTGTAACTTAAAAACTGTTTGTTCCACAGCCTTTTTGCTTGCAAAATTGAAAATCCCACCAGAAGTTGTATTGGCATGACAAATTTGAAGCTTCTACTCCTATTAGAAGACACTTTTCAAGACCTCTCAAAATGAAGGCATTGGCCGATCAAGCCCAACATGGGCATTTTTTGTCGAAGGTGGGGGCCATTTAAGCGACCATAAAATTAAAAGTTTTTGACTGAGGAAGCTAAAATTTTAGATTTAAGCTATTGAATGGTGTATGAATCAACCCTGAAAATTTGAAGAAAATCGGAGATGGTTACCTGACCACCCCTGTACCAATTGAGCTGGAATGACCCTATAGATACACAGAATTACAAATTTTTTATCATCTACACAAATTTCTATTCCAGTTAGCCAATTCAAACCAAGTTTTAATTCACTAATATATTTCCCATACCCTAACCTCCATAGAATAGCTACCCCACCAGGTGGGTGGCCTGCAAGGAGACCATCTTGTTTATCTCTGGTGGCCTCCCCTATCCCATGAAAGTTACTGGACAGGCTATTCGGGTCCTTTAAGTCCTGTTTCCATAGCCATGTTTCCTGCAGAGAATATCAGCATCCTCTAACAGCTTATCAATTATGATCCACATGTGTTTGCTGTTATTGCCTGAGCTTAGGCCTCTACAGTTATAAGATATTACCTTGAATGTTGCAATTAGGAAGATGTAGGAGTTCTGCCAGCCATCTCTAAATGTTGAATTCCACTTATACCAGGCACAGCAGTTACAGCATTAGACCCAGCTGGATTTTCCTCCACAGTACGACACATGATATCTCCACAATTACCCTCTCCAGCAGTTGTGAGAGGGGCTGCAGGTGCAGTTTTTCTTCCCTTCTCATAGAACCACCGTACGTATATACCCATTCCAGCCATACTGCTAGATCCATAAATATCTCTGGATAATCACAGACTGCTGTAACTTGAAAGGAACTGTACATAGTCCATCTGGAGTCAATTTTCCTACATGTAACCTGAAGGTTCACTTTATCTTCCACAAATGCCTGCAGCTCTTCAGCCATAAGATCAGGTCAACATCTCGAGATGCAAATGTTTGCAGTCTTCATTGGTAGTCATCATTAGAGCCCGGATATTCAGGCAAAATGCCAAATGCCTTTCTTTGCCTATTTTTGCGATTAAAGCAAAAAGTGCCTTTTTCATCATAAGGTACCTAATTTGCATTTTTTCCCATTATTTCCTAGTATTATTCCATCAAAGTCCCAAAGTAGGGCTATCAGTTTCTGTTATATGTTTCAGTTATATATATATATATATATATATATATATATATATATATATATATATATATATATATATATATGTTAACCCCTCCGTCTATGGCCCTGGGGTGGTTCGGATTGACGGGGGTTCTGGTTTAGGAGGCAAGCAACGGATGTGTGCCTTGAAGTGGTTTTTCTTCTATGTTACTCTCCGAGTTCTTCTATAGTGGCTCGGAGGACTCTGGTAGATTTGCAATCTAAATGCTGAAGGTTCCGGATTCTTCTTATAGC
Source organism: Bathynomus jamesi (assembly GCA_023014485.1). NCBI lineage: Eukaryota > Metazoa > Arthropoda > Malacostraca > Isopoda > Cirolanidae > Bathynomus > Bathynomus jamesi. The sequence goes on along the minus strand of JAJOZX010009952.1, from coordinate 118,527 downwards.
GTATCCGGAAAGTTTTCTAAGTTTTTCTGAAGAGAGCAAGGCTCGAAGGGGACAATAAAAAGTTTCTTCACTGTAATTTACTGCTAAAAATACAGGTAGTGCTCAGCCTCTGAATTAGCTTCTGAATGACAATGGATAATTTAATGGGTTTATATACCCAAAAACTGCTAACATTATTATTATTAAATGCTAAGAAGGCTGTATTATTTTTGCACAATATTTGAAAATAAGTAAATTTTTTAGCTGTGGTAAGGCTTGAACGAGTAAACAAAATATTTGAAGACGAAACCATATTTTTATCTTAAACCGCGACTTTTCAGATCTGATGTTATCATGATCTGCCAAGTTAACTAAAAGTGGAAATCGGACTATGCATCTTTACACTAAAATATGCATATGAGTGAAATTTTAAGGTTTAAGATGTACAATTTTAATGCTTAGGCAAGACATGATCTCATTGTTTATAACGAAAGAGAGTGTATACAAAATGTGAACATTGCAAAGCTTAACAGGATTCCTTATTAAGCGAAATCTAAAAAAATGATTATGAGATTTTAAAAAACAACAGGTCACCAATTATTTAGCAAAGTAGAAAGTGAATCAAATATTTATCCAAACTCGCGTTGGGCGATTTTGGTCCTTATGTAAAAATGAATACACACACGTACATACATATGAGTATAGGCATTATATAAAGTTAAATATATAAGATTATACATGAACCATATAACACATGAATTTTTAAAATGGATACTTTTTCTTACAATGGATACAGAGACTATATAAATGAATACAAGAATTACATGAAGGATAAGATAATATAGGAATATGGGAATTATTTATGGTTCATTTTTACAGGGCTCTTCCCTCTAGAATGATATTAATATAATAACGTAACATCCTAACTAAGGCTAACTAGATGATAACTATTGGTTTTATAATACAGATTTATATATACAACATAAGTCGGGTGGTTAAGTCTAGTTCACGTGGTCTGGGTACGCACTCTTGGTCGTGCATAAATAGTTTCATGTTCCGTGTCACTGGTTTTCTTTGTTCCCAGAATGATCTTTTCATCACAAATACCGAGGATAATAGCACACACAATAATGATACTAACGGCAGATGTTGAGAAAATGGTTACCGGTTGTAGTATTTGTAAGAGGTTGTTTTGGTTATCATCCGAAATTTTAAACCGGCTCAATTGATCATTCCATTCAGGGGCATGCAGTTCGGGTAGGATGGTTACAGGTTTTATGGAGAGATTTAAGATCTCTATGACGGGTTTAAATTTAATTTGCGACGGAAATGGGTATGAGTTATTAAGGGTAACCTTATACGGGTTGTATATTTGGAGGGCTTTTGAACGCAAGGAGCAACCAATTGGTAGCCGAATAATCATAGGGATTGTAATGAGGGAATAATTTGATGGACACTCGAGGGTAGCGGCAGTCCTGTTCGCGAAGGAAACCCAGATGTCTGGTCCAATTCGTAGTTGGATGGTTTTAGGGGAATGAAATTTTTTAAATGAACATACGGGGGCATGCCGGTCACGAATTAAATCGATAAAGCAAGACCTAGTAGTGGGAAGAATAACTGGTTTGAGTGGAGGGCAGATGAGTTGTTTATTTGGTTGCGGGAATCGGCAATGCCGGACGTCGCTATCTGACATCATAGAATAAGCTGATAGATCTTTGGTGAGGAAAAGGTAAGGTGGTACGGTGGGTAAATACAATCGATAGACATTAGAGTTATTTTGGTAGGGTGTTGGGAAAGGGTGAAATCTATATACGTCATAAGTGAGGAAATCGAAAAATGGTATAATTATGAGGTATGTGTAGGGGCGTGGTCCATGTACAGTCCAGGTGTATTCTAGAAATTGAGGGTAATTAGTGTGGTTGAGTGGGAATATGGGTGATAATTTTAATTGTGACTGGGCGGTGTGAATCAAGGACTGGAGTATTTCCCATGGTATTAGGGTGGAAAGAGTGATTTTTCCATGGGCTAGCTGGGTTGCACGCAAAACCTTGGAATGAATCGTAGTTATTCGTTGTAAGTATTTATCGATTAGGGTTACTTGTATGTTCATTATTTCTATTAATTCTAGATATCGTTTGTGTTCTTTGTATTGAGCTAACATGGATTCAAGGTATGTGAATCTGTCCGAAAGGGAGTGAAGGAAGCGATTGTTTTCGTGTAATGACCTAATAGTTTGTTCTAACATGTGTCCATTATATTGTCGATTCCGAGCGAAGAGATTCAATTTAAGTTCAACTCTTTTAATATCTTCTTCGGTTGCTAATCCGAATAAACCTTTGAACAGTTTCCCTCCTATATCTATCAGTCCCCTTTTACTTCTTTGGTTAAAGTTTTCGGAATTTTTGGTTTCAGTTTGTATCCATGGTAAGGCTAATATTTCTGATAGGGCGCGTGCTGTAGTTTGAATATTTTCGAGGGTATTTTCTAACAGAACGCGACTAATCTGATCTTTTCCTTGGAAAGAATTTGGACTTTACTTTCAAACGTTTCTAATTGGGTTTGTATCTGAAGGAGATTGATTTTAATTCTAGCAGGGGGTTGCAAATTTATATAAAGGTCTGCTGCCCTTTCAAAAATTTACCTTCTGCAAGTTTTTCTATAACAACTCCGGTAGAAATTTTAATGCTAGGTCTACAAGAGTAAATAATTTGGAAAATTATAAGGGGGACAATTTTATTCATTTCTACGCCTTAAGTTATACGGAGCTGGGGGTAGTGTGGATACTTGTGTGGATACTTGTGTTGTGGGCGAAGGGGTCGGCCTCGTTTTGGTGGCAATGGGGGTCGACCGTTGAGCTCGGATTCTGAGCGGGTTCGTTTCTTATGTGAAGGTTCTAGTTCACGTGGGTGATGCATTTGCGGGCGGTATGTCGGGTCCGTGCGTCGATCATCAATCGGCGAGGGTGGTGACAGAGGAGATGGTGGAGTTGGAGGAGATGGTGGAGTTCCACTGAGTGATCTCTCGAAGGGGTTTCTCCAGGGTCTGGGTCCGATGGGACGCTTGGCTCTGGGGCCTCCTCTTGTTCAGAGATTGCCTCGAGTAATGGTGGTATTACGAGGTACCAATCTTCGTCATGGGTAGCGGTTCCCGCGGTGACTACTTCTTTTTGATCCCTGCCCGATTTGTTAATATCTTGACCTTTTGAAGGATAGGCGGCTCGAACGCCTGGCAGCTGTTTTTTGGGAAGGTGTTGTTCGGAAGCTATCTTCAAATTGTCAGCGTGAATGATCTTTAGTTTGGAATGATCCCGGAGGTCGAGGATTTCATAACGATTTTTTCCGAGGTCTTTCATAATCCTATATGGGCCATCCCATTTGGGTATAATTTGCGATGAGCCCCTGGCGGTTTCACGCTCTTCAGATAACATCGCATACCAACGATTATAGTCCGTTGACGGGGATGACGCCTATGTTGCTCTTGCTCCATCTGTTGGTTTCGTTGGTCGAGGGCATAGCGGATTATGTCAAAAATCTTGAAAGATCGTTCAGCTAGTTGCTGATTTGCTTCTGCCATTTCGGAAGATGTTAGGACTGCCGGGTCGGTTTGGTCGGGCAAATCAAAAGGTAGACGCTTGTCGTAGTGATATAGAACGAAATGAGGGGTGTCCCCGATGGACACATTATAGCCATTGTTGATGGCTGTTTGTACCATGGGAAGGGAATCATCCCATGTACGGGAGGATGCATCGACAACGTGGCGCAGGGCTTCCAAGATCTTTCGATTGTGCCTTTCCACTAAGCCGTTTGCCTGCGGATGGTATGCCACAATGTGTGTATTTTGAATTCTACACATGTTACAAAGTGACTCGAACAGTTTGGAAGTGAAACTACGGGCGTTATCCGAGATTAGGATGGAAGGAGTGGTATGGTTTTGGATGACGCGTTCCACTAGGGCTCTTGCCACAGTTTCCGAGGTCTGGTCTGGAATGGCGGCTACTTCGCTGTAACGCGAGAAGTGGTCCGTAAACACAATGATGTACTGATTTTCCTTTGATGTTTTGGGAAATGGTCCCAGTATATCCATTCCAGTTCTTTGCCAGGGCCTCTGGCATACTGGATATTTATGCATTGGAGCGGTGGATGGTACGTTGCCCTTATGCTTTAAACACGATGGACATTCGGCGATGTATTCATGTACCGTTCTGTTCATCTCGGGAAAATGGTATCGCTCCAAAAGACTTTTGATGGTGCGATCTGGCCCCATGTGTCCATAAAAAGGTGAGTCGTGACGAAGTCCAATGGCTATATCAACGAGATCCTTTGGTATCTCCACGAGGTCGTTTCCATCTTCGTTCCTGAAATGTACGAGCCCATCTTTGAGGTTGTACTGTTCTTTTACCTTCGATGGTTCCTTTTGTTCCAGGCGCGCCCGAAGGTTTTGGGTGTGTTGGTCCTGTTGTTGGGAGTATTGCAGACACTCGTAGTCGAACACAGGAAGAAGTCCTATTTTATTTACTCGGGCGTCGGGCTTGAGTCTCGACAATCCGTCTGGAATAACTTGCAGTTTTCCCGGTTTGTATACGATTTTCGCTGCAAAATCCTGAATCAACAGAGCCCATCTACTCAATCGTCCTTCAAGTAGCTTGTCCTTGAAGAGGTACGTGAGTGGCTTATGATCAGTCTTGATGGTTACATCGTAGCCATAGACGATATTTCGGAATTTTTTCAAAGCCCAATATACCGCTAGGGCCTCTCGGTCCGTAGTGGAATAATTCCGTTGAGGTGCAGAGAGAAGTTGACTGGCATAAGCAATGGGTAATTCCACACCATCTACGTCCTGTAACAGGACGGCTCCTAGTCCATAGGAGGAAGCATCTGTGGCTATGATGAAGGGTCTTGTATAATCAGGATATTGTAAAATGGGATGACAGGTTAGTTTATTAATTAAAGTTTCAAAGGCATGTTGGTGATCGGATTCCCAGTTAAATTTCGAATTTTTCTGGAACAAATTAGTAATGGGTTTAGCAATATTCGAAAATTGGGGATAAAGTTCCGATAGAATCCGACAAAACCAATAAATGCACGGGCGTCGTCGATGGTCTTGGGTATAGGGTACCTTTCCAGGGCTTCAAGTTTGGCTGGATCAGGTTTAATTCCTGTGGACGAGAGTAGGTAGGAATCCTAGGTATACCAGGGATTCTTGTAAAAAATTGCACTTTGCAAGCTTCAGTTTAAGGTGTGCTTTTCTCAAGTGTGATAGCACATTATGAAGGCGTTGAAAGTGTGTTTTTTATGTCCGAACTATAGACGATAATATCGTCAAGATACACGAGAGCTTCGACACCTAATAGGTCGGAAAGGACTATATTCATCAACCTAGAGAAATTAGCAGGCCCATTTCGGACTCCGAAAGGTAAAACCTGGAATTCGTAATGGCCTCGGTTAGTGGAGAAAGCAGTCAATGCCCGAGATTCGGGACTGACCTCCATTTGCCAATAACCTGATGCTAAATCGAGGGATGAAAAAAGTTCGCTTTCCCTACGTTCAGAATTGTTTCCTGCATGGTTGGAATCGGGAAACGGTCTGGGATGGTAATGTTATTCAGGCGTCTAAAATCTATACAAGGGCGAGATGTTCCGTCCTTTTTGGAGACGAGAATCATAGGAGCGGACCAGTGGTGGGCACCGTTAACCAAAAAGTTAACTTCGTTAATCGCTAATCCGTTAATTCGTTAAACATGTAACGGAAGTTACCGATAAACCGTTAACGTTAACTTTTATTATAAAAAAAATGAAAAACAATATATATATAATTTAATTTTCCCTCTTCTTCTCGTTCTCCATTTTGTCCATGAGATGCATGATGCCCTTCATGAAAATTAGCATATCAAAGTTTTCATCAGACAGGGATGATCTCTTGGCCCTCAGGATGTCCTTGCCCATAGAGAACAAACGCTCCACTGCAGCACTGGAGGGGATGGCTGTGTTGAACTTGATGAACAAGTCCACCAACACTTGCTCACCCAAGAAGGCAGCATCTGTCAGCAAGTCCTTGGAGTTGGTCTCCAGCCAGGTCTTGACCAAGTTCTGGGCCTTGCCCTTGAGTGACCTGTGGCTTCTGCTGCTCTCTTTTGTCTGGATGACAGCACTGAAGAAGTCATCCTCCTCCTCCTCCTCGTTGTTGCTGCCTCCACTGTTGCTGCCCACTTCGTTGGACTGCTGCTTCATGGCCTCCTTATGGAGATTTTAAAGATGTGGTACCTAGAAGTACCGCCAGGACATAAAGGGTTAAGGTGAAAACGCTCCCATTGTAAGACATCAATTGACTTAATTTATGTCATCAAAGTGACATGAGAATTGAAATCTTACCTGATCAGTTTTATGGTTTTTGAAATGTATCAAGGAGACTACTAATAAGGTACTCACAGACATCTTATAAATATACATGACTTACTTGACAACGATTATTTTTAAATATTCACTAGCACAAACATGTTGCGCAAGAGACAGACTGCAAATGAAACGAATGTAGTTATTTGTTGTAATTGTTACATATATATTATTGAAAGTGCCTTAAAATGCTCGTGATATTTCTTGAAAGAAGTTGAAACATTCAACTCAAATGGCAAATCTTTCCGCCTGATTTTACAGTCGACCATGTTTTGCTCAAACTAATGCCATAAATAACTACAATATTTGGTAAGACACATATTGTGGCGACGGAAACAAATATATCGCCTGATTTTGCACTGCGGAAATGGAAATTCGTTCATCACTATTAACAGTGGCGGATTAATTGCGCACCTGCTCAGCACTGAAAATAATAGAAACTTTTAAACATTTATTTATGAATTTTTTGGGTTAACGGACTTGAGTTAACGGAAGTTAAATGTAACGGAAGTTAATTAGTCCGATAATGATTTTCAAAGTTAACTTAAAAGTTAAATCGTTAACGAAAAAGTTAACTTCGTTAATTAACGATTAACGGATTAACGGTTTGTGCCCAGCTTTGGAGCGGACCAGGGACTAGCTGAAGGCTGAATGACATCCTGCTCCAACATGTCCTTGATGTGTTCCTCAATAGTGACTGAGAATGTGGAACCCGATAGGGAGGAATGAAAATGGGTTTGGAATTGGGTTCCAACTTGATTTCAAAAGGGACCAAATTAGTTCGGCCCAGAGGATCTCCGGTTAGGGCAATCACATCCTTATTTCTTATCGGGAAATCGAGAAGTGATTCCATTAGTTTGGGATCCTGTAAAGCTGGTGACTCCTGAAGGGAGTGCTTCAGACATTTCTTATATTCTTCTTTTAATATTGAAGGCTTTAATTCTAAGGAACTGGAAACACGATTTATCATACTGATGGGGAAATCTGAATCTACTTCTACTGTGGAAACAGTTCCTATTTTCTGATTTGAAGTTAATTCTATAGGACTTTCTCCTTTGTTTAAACAAACAACAGGGATAGCTGAATTCTGACTCTGACTAAGGACTTGGGCAATAAGAACATCTCTCTTGAAATTACTTTTCTCTGTAATCAGAGTACGCTCTGACTCTAATAATTTTCCTTGACTGTTAACTACTTTTGCTAGGAAACAAATCTTCTCATAAGGTGCTACTGTTATATGCTCGGTAGGGCATATGAAAAATTGTGAATCTGATTCTGGTTCGGTGACTAAAATTTGCCTTATTGGCTGAACTGAAGCTGGCTGACTGGAAACTGCCTGGGTTGATCCAACTGGATTCAACAACTGGAACTGATTACCCTGGGTCTGATTTCTGGAGCGGTTGTCCCTCTGGATGCAACCGGCCGACTTGATCTGCTATCAAGTAGAGGGGGTTTCCTATTTCTTTCGGAAATCTGAACTGAGCTAAGTCTATTAGCATTAAGTTGTCTGTCATCCTCGCGGAGATGGTGTGTCCTATTTCGACACTTTACTAACTTTCCGGCTGGGTAAATCTCCCATTGATTCCGGTTAAAAAAATCCATCCCTAGTAGGATGTCTATCTGAAAGGTGGCGACTGTGTCCACTATACAACATTTCGCGGGGTATACCGCGTTTCCAATTTCTAAATATAACTCAATTTCTCCGTATGTGGGTATGGGTGTGCCCGTAACTCCTCTAAGTTGGCAGGATGGTGCCTTAAGTTCATATTTATAATTTGTACTCTCTAGTAATTCATCTACGCATTGTTTCTTAATTAACGTCGCGTGTGCTCTGTATCTAGGAGAGCAGTTAAATCTTGGTTATCCGTACTACAATTTATTATCAAATCTAAGAGGTCCGCACCTATTATCCTGATGGGGAGTTTGTGTGCGTATCTGGGCTTACTACTGTAATTTAGGAGGGAGGAGGTTGAACTGCTGCCTCCAATGTAGGGTCTAAAAAAGGGCTCACATGGTTTTCTATGGGAGGACCTGGATCATATTCTACGGGGATATCATACGCTGAAGGGTGTTCTTGAAAACTGTTCTCTGGGGAAAATGATTCCTCCCCGGGTACTTCTACGTACCGAACTAGTTGACCTTGCTGGTTGTATTGGGGTTTATACATGGGGTAAGAGTGTGGGTGACCCTGTGGTCATGATTTATTGGGTTGGTAGTTCGACTGAGGCTGGGAATGGACTGGTTTCTGGGATTGGTTGACTTTTGGGATACGTTTTGGGGACGTGGTTGGTTTGGTTTCTGAAAGTGGGGTCTATACCCTGCAGGGGCTTTATCAGCACACTTTTGGCGATCGCCACGGCGATGACCATGTTCGTGACAGTGGGAGCAATACGAGGGGTAATTACATTGACTTATCATATGCCCGAAACTATCACAGTCAAAACACTGTGGAGGAGGGTGTATTCTGGGTTTGGGGGCTTGTTTCTGGGGTGTTTCGAAGTAAAAGTTATGCCACATGCATTTTCTGCGGCCCGGAGGGCTTCTCCTACAAGTTTGTGTGTACGTGTAATAAAATTGCTTAAATCCTCGTGTTCCTCTTTCTTCCATTTAGCTTGGAAGACTGCTTCTAATGTGGCTAAGGGTTGTGCAAGGGTTATTTCTTTAAAAAATTCTAATAGGTTTTGTTTAAAATCGTCCCATGTTATAGCTTCGCTAATTGATGGGACGTAAGTGACTGTGTCATGGGCATTTCCCTCTTTAGGGTCAATAAATCTTTTTGCTTCTCTGATTTTTATATCATCATCGGTAATATTCTCGCGTAAGAAATGTTGCTCTAAAGACTCAACCCAAGGTCTTACGCGCGGTTCAACAAAACGATTATCTATGGTCCCCTTAAAAATTAAAACAGTATGAGGAAGATTTACTAATCTGCCTAAGTTAATATATGCTGGGGCGGGGGTTTGAGACTGAGACATACTGACTTGTGTGTTTGGGAATATGTTTGAAGGGCGCGGGGTAGGTGGAAAAATGGGTGTAGGTAATTCTTCGATGTCAGAAAGCGCACCGTCTGAATCGCTCATATGTGAAGGTACTTATTAATGTTCTAATTAGGTCTGCTTGACCGATCTTAATTCATGGAATGATCACTTAAGGGGTTTTCCTAACTACACTATCTAAAAAAAAATAATGCACAACAATTTGCCTAACGGGGAAAATTTGAAAAGATTGCAAACAAAAAAAAAATGTAAACAAAATTTCACTCAAATGTACGTGATGGTATGGTAATACTATGTTTGGTATATTAAATAAAATTATACTATACTAACTAGAATAGTAAAAATAACTGAAAATAACTGTGACAATACTGTTTTCAATAAAAAGCGTGTATCACTGGTGTCTGAAGTGTTCACTGTGTTTTTGTTAATTCTGGCTCAATACTAAATATTAATTGTAAATAATAATGACTTTTCAAATGTTTAGAAATTATTTTAAAAAAGAGTTTTGTACTTAACAAGATTCCTACGGCGAAATCCTTAGAGACGTGTCCTGAAGACGTGTCTTGCTGGCCACTTGTTCCTGGATGAAAACTAGGCGTGCAGAACTTGGAGTCATGACGCACCGGTTCAAGGGTGGATGTGACGAACTAGAAGCCGTGACACGCCGGTCAACTGGGTGGATGTGACGAACTAGAAGTCGTGACACGCCGGTCAACTGGGTGGATGTGACGAACTAGAAGTCGTGACACGCCGGTCAACTGGGTGGATGTGACGAACTAGAAGTCGTGACACGCCGGTCAACTGGGTGGATGTGACGAACTAGAAGTCGTGACACGCCGGTCAACTGGGTGGATGTGACGAACTAGAAGTCGTGACACGCCGGTCAACTGGGTGGATGTGACGAGCTAGAAGTCGTGACACGCCGGTCAACTGGGTGGATGTGACGAGCTAGAAGTCGTGACACGCCGGTCAACTGGGTGGATGTGACGAGCTAGAAGTCGTGACACGCCGGTCAACTGGGTGTTGGTTCTGGTTCCAGGGTCTGGAAGACTGGAAGAATCCTGGAGTCGTGAAGATCCTGGTTAAAGGGTCGCCAGTTGTTAACCCCTCCGTCTATGGCCCTGGGGTGGTTCGGATTGACGGGGGTTCTGGTTTAGGAGGCAAGCAATGGATGTGTGACTTGAAGTGGTTTTTCTTCTATGTTACTCTCCGAGTTCTTCTATAGTGGCTCGGAGGACTCTGGTAGATTTGCAATCTAAATGCTGAAGGTTCCGGATTCTTCTTATAGCGTATCCGGAAAGTTTTCTAAGTTTTTCTGAAGAGAACAAGGCTCGAAGGGGACAATAAAAAGTTTCTTCAATTGTAACTTTACTGCTAAAAGATACAGGTAGTGCTCAGCCTCTGAATTAGCTTCTGAATGACAATGGAATAATTTTAATGGGTTTATATACCCAAAAACTGCTAACATTATTATTATTAAATGCTAAGAAGGCTGTATTATTTTTGCACAATATTTGAAAATAAGTATATTTTTTAGCTGTGGTAAGGCTTGAACGAGTAAACAAAATATTTGAAGACGAAACCATATTTTTATCTTAAACCGCGACTTTTCAGATCTGATGTTATCATGATCTGCCAAGTTAACTAAAAGTGGAAATCGGACTATGCATCTTTACACTAAAATATGCATATGAGTGAAATTTTAAGGTTTAAGATGTACAATTTTAATGCTTAGGCAAGACATGATCTCATTGTTTATAACGAAAGAGAGTGTATACAAAATGTGAACATTGCAAAGCTTAACAGGATTCCTTATTAAGCGAAATCTAAAAAAATGATTATGAGATTTTAAAAAACAACAGGTCACCAATTATTTAGCAAAGTAGAAAGCGAATCAAATATTTTATCCAAACTCGCGTTGGGTGATTTTGGTCCTTATGTAAAAATGAATACACACACGTACATACATATGAGTATAGGCATTATATAAAGTTAAATATATAAGATTATACATGAACCATATAACACATGAATTTTTAAAATGGATACTTTTTCTTACAATGGATACAGAGACTATATAAATGAATACAAGAATTACATGAAGGATAAGCAGTGGCGGTCCTAGCTTACATGACGCCCTGGGCGAACCTCACCTTCAGCGCGCCCCCCCCCGTTCGCCAACACACACACATTCGAATCCCCCCAAAATAAAGGACAGACATAACTCTTTCACAAAATAACTTTTTATTGGACTAATTGTTGGAACTTCAGAACCAAAACAAAGACTCAAATTTCTGAATTTTACAAATCCTTCATCACGTAAATAGAATAACTCGCTTAAGAGAATGTAATTATGATACTATGAACAGGAAAAATACAAATTAAATTGCACAACTGCCATAAATAAACTAGAGAATCAAATTTCTAAATTGTACAAATGCTCTATCACATAAATAGAATAAGACACTTAAGAGAGGGTAATTATTATGCTACACTTTGAACAAGAAACAAAATAAATTGCACCACAGCACAACTGCCATCTAAAGCCTGACTCTTTCTTTCCTTGATGCAAAGTCATGAATTAAATCATCATATGAAATCTGCTCAGCAATTGTATGATTTATAGTGATGATGGCCAGACCAGTAAGGCGTTCCTGTGACATAGTTGACCTCAGGTAGGATTTGATGAGCTTTAGCTTTGAAAAGCTCCTCTCTGCTTCAGCAACAGTGACTGGAAGAGTAAGACCAATTCTGAGAGCAGTCCACAAATTTGGATATATTTCAGAGAGCTCCCTTTCATGGATAAATGTCAGCAGTTCAAGCAAGGATATGGTCTTTGATGGCAAGTCAGGCAAGTTCTTCAGCTCCTGTGCAAGCTCTCTGCCATCCAAGTCAGATTGTCCCTTAAAGTGTAGTGTAGTACTAAGGTTCACACATTGTTCTGTCAGCTCCTCAAATGTGAGATTTTGGAAATGTGTCAGCACTCCAAACTTCTCTCCCACAATTTCCAACGTGGAAAATCTTTCCTGAATGGCTGATGTTGCAGCATAAACCACTGCATTGAAAAATGTCACCTCCAGCTTCTTCAAAGCATCAATCAAGGGCTCATCAGATGCTTCATAATATACATTTCACTATTTAACCAAACCCAGAAAAATAACATTACATATGTTAAAGTATGGGCCTTTATTCCCAATAATATTAATCTGGAAGCATTTTGCATTGTTTAGGTCTTTTATGGGAAGGTTTATGGAAAATGCAATAGATGGTTTTTTATTAATAAAAATATTTATTGATTTTATTATTTATTTTATTTTATTTTTTATTTTTATTTATTTCTTTATTTATTTATTCTTATTTTTATTTTTATTTTTTTTGCAGGCGCTCATGCCGCCCCTCCACAAATGCCGCCCTGTGCGGCTGCCCATATTGCCCATATGAGGAACCGCCACTGAGGATAAGATAATATGGGAATTATTTATGGTTCATTTTTACACACACACACACACACACACATATATATATATATATATATATATATATATATATATATATATATATAATAATAGAAAAGATACTGAGCATGCATAATAGTATTATTTTGTATTAAACTTTTTGAAATTTAAGTCCTTGCCATTACTGTGTGAACATTTTGAATGCCTATTGTTTTGTTCATTACAATGGCATTGTAATAGGCATTATTTTTGTTTATATGTGGATAATGGTATTATTCTATATTAAACTTTATTTTTGGAAATGAAGTCATTGTTATTATGTGCAACTAATATTTTAAATACCTATTGTTTTGTTCACTGAAAGTGTTGTAATATGTATTATGCGTATATAAACGCATTATTCTAGATTAAACGTTTTTTTTAAGCAAATTTATAAATGCCTTTTTTTGGAATTTTACTGCCTATTTTGAATGTTCATTTTGCCTATTTGCCTGCCTTTTTTAAGGGTTTTTAGTGCCTAAACATCCGGGCTCTAGTCATCATACGATCTGTTTTTGCAGCCCCTACAATACCTCACTGTTCTCTGCCAGCTTTTGCCACAGGCTGACTCCCTCTAGTGCAGCGGTTCTTAACCTTTTACGTGTCATTTCCCCCTTCAACCAATTCGCCCTACCTGATTTTCCCCTCCATTAGAATACAGGAAAAAGTAGCCTCAAAAACAAAATTTAATAACATTAGCAGACTTATAATGCACACTAATTATATGATCAAACAAAATTTTGCCATAAATCCTTCCTGGATTCCTGAAATTTCCCCCCCCTAGGCCAAGAAATGCTGCTCTAGCTGGTGCATGAGTGGGACCAGACCCCCTTGAGGGACCACCACCATTAGCTACTGCAGTGGTTGCAGTTCTCAGAGGGGTTGCTTGCTTCCAGCCCCTCCTTACCACCATTGTCCAAGATGCCTCCTCATCATGACCCCTGACTGCATTCCCAGTATCCTGATTCACAAGGCCCCTTAGGGGTGCCCTGTGTGAGATGGTATTGAGCTGGCAATGTACCAGTGTCTGGATTCAGGCTCCGCAGTCTGCACTCATGGATCCAGGATGAGGCTGAGAGGCAGAAGACTCTGCACTCATGGATCCAGGATGAGGCTGAGAGGCAGAGGACTCTGCACTCATGGATCCAGGATGAGGCTGAGAGGCAGCCAAATAACAAATATTTGTTTCGACTAAATCATTACAATTTCAGATACTGTAGATCTTGATAAATTTTACTTTATTGAAGGAAATATTTGCCACAATATTAGTTTACATACATGTTTATTTTAGTTTAGAGTAGATTGTTTATTTTAGTTTAGAGTAGATTGTTTATTTTTCAGTTCTTTGTTCATACAATACGTCCATTGCCATAATAGAAAAGTAATAGACTATTATGTATTACTTTGCCTTCTATTACTATTATAGCCAAAAAATTATGATCTATTACTTGAAAAATCCTGTAATAGTCTATTACTATTACCTATTACTATTACCCCATGTCTGATTGTAGCAACATTGTTACAAGAAAGAAATTTAGATAGCAGAAAGAAATTGGGACAAAGGATTAAAAGAAAGAAAAAGGAGACAAAAAATGGACTAAAAAATAAATTTATAAAAAAAAAAAATCATATTTAAAAGTAAGGGTATAGGTGATGGGTAAGCGGAATTAAAAATGTAATAAGTTTTGCCTTTAGGAAGGGAGTATTCTGGCAGAAATGATTTCCTAGTTTCTTCAGGTTACAAGAAAGAAAATTTATTTACACGTATGGCTTCCATGCTGATACTAACCCTGGTAGAATAACTACTCCAAAATACTTGTTCTGCTTATTTTTAAAAATTCAGTCAATTTTTAACCTTTATTTAAACTTCTGAATTTCTATTTAACTTAAATCTCTGATGTTTGTTTTTATTTGTCAAATTGTTTATTCTTTGATGGTCAATAATTATCCTACCTTAGCTTTCAGGCAACTTCTTCACTACCTCATTGACATGGAAAATATTACTACCCAGAATACACAACTTATTCTCTTTTCCTTACTGCAAAATTCTTTGTCCAAATTCATAGTGACTATCATTCCCAACCATGGTAAATTAACAATTTATTGCTTCATGAAAATTAAAAAGTATTTGAAACTTGTTATTAGTCACTACCATGTGATTACTATTTTCTCTAATCCTATTCCTTACCTGACCTTTGACTTTATGCTATTCATCAGTCCTAACTTTCCTTGGACCTATATCCTTGTCTTTGATATGAGAATTAAGTTTAACATCAGTCGGGCTCAATAGTTTCAATGTAATTCACTTTGGGTAGTGAATTCTTGGACCCTATAATGAACAGTGAGTGTTGTCTCAGCCTAGTACAACATTCGTTGCTCAATTTGTTTTTATCCACATTCCTTCACACATACCAACAAAGTTACCGATAAATCATCATATATACAGAGCATTTCTGGCCTGTCTAGGAGCATTAGGATTCTGAAGTTCACTGGATCTGCAGCATACACTGTAGACTTAAGTTTTACAATACTGTTCCATAATTGGCATGTATTTTGAACTCTTGATTATTTTATCTAGGGATGCACCGGAAGCAACATTTTAAGTTCTGACCAGAACTTTAAAAAGTAACCAGCTGGTTACTCTTTTATAGCTCTACATAGGCCTAGTTATATTATGTAAGTGTACATTTATTAATGTAGCTGTGGAATAATTTTTAGTGAATATGGTATGCAGTAGAACCTCGACTTAGTAATTAATCCATTCCGAGATGAGCTACTTAACTCAAAAATGATGTAAATCGAACCCCAAAATACATGTAAATCGGGTAATCCATTCCAGGATCCCAAAAAGTATTGAAAATAATAAAATAATTAAATTTTTTGATAAAAACAGTGTATATAAACAGAATTATAATGGTAATTAATAATTGTTATTAAGAAACACCATCTGTAAAAGAAAATACATATTAAAAATTAATAATAAAAAATTAATTTACTTACATTGGAGAGAGTGTTATATAATGCACAGTAAAAATAACAATGAAATAATGTGAAATACCCAGCATCCTGCCAGTGAGTGGTCACGCACTGCGTTTGCGATTACGCAGCTTATGCAACATGAAATAATTACGTAAGATGAATTAATTACAATGGGGGGCTTCTCGTAACTCGAAATTACGTAAGACAGTAATGACATAAGTTGAGGGTCAACTGTATTATAAGAAGCTGGCAGCCCTGGGTGTTACTTAAGTACAGTGATGATGATAAATCAATTTTTTTTTTTCAGTTATCATATGAAATTTAAAGTAAATTTTCTATAAAGTCCTTTTTAAATAATACATACAGAGCTAAATTTTTTATCACATATTATTATTATTAACCATTGACTGAAACAGAAGCATTATGTCCTTTATTTGGAATTTCTTTTCTGTAGATCAAACTGAAGGTGCAGAATGCAAATTATGTAAAATGGGCATGAGGAGAGGTGGAAAAGGTTGTCTTCCTAAAAAGTTTAGTACCACACCATTACATAAGCATATGAAAGCAAGACATATGCTTCAACATAGAGAGAATGAAGAGGCAAATTAAAAAAAATCCAAAGCAGCAGAAAGTGAAGATGCTCAACCACCCCCAAAACAAAGGAAACTGGCTGCGATGGAATGCCAAATGTCTCTGGGAGATAGCTTTAATAAAAAAAAGATTTGGGATGTTAATGACCAATGAGCCATTGATATTTATCACAAAATTATAAACATGATTGCTGTGGATAATCAGCCTTTTACCATTGTAGAAGATCAAGGCTTCATTCAGTTAATTGCCCACCTTCAGCCAAGATATATGGTACCAAGTAGAAGATATTTTGCTGATGTAATGCTTCCTCAAACTTATGAAGATGTAAAAGGTTGAATTTTGAAGGAACTGGATACAGCCAATGCGCCATATATAACTTTCACATCAGATATCTGGACCAGTCAACACTCAACTGAATCATTTGTGTCACTAATTGGGCATTGGATCAATAAAGATTTCACTTTGCCAGACATTTTCCTGGGACACATTCAGGAGAAAATATTGAGCATATGATTTATAATATGATGACATAGTGGGAAATTAATACTGAAAGACATGTTTTAGTTTGTGATGGAGCTGCTAATATGGTCAGAAGGTAAGTTTTTATTTTACTATTATTTAAAAAAAATTCAAAAGATAAAATAATTTCTGTTGTTGACCAATTGCTATTAATATTATTAACCATGGTTATATATCAACAAAATATCTTTCATAGCTAATGGTATTAAAATGAGGATAATTTTAGTATATGAAGTTGTATTTATTTTTCTGAAATGTAAATGTAAGGCAAAATTATAAAATTAAATTTAATAAATTACAATTTTAAAATAAATTTACTACAGTGCCCGCGAAAAGTATCCGATCACCCTTGAAATTTGTATTTTTTACATAAAAAACAATGTTTAAATGTATACTAACCTTATATTAGTATTTTGTCATCTGTCCTTTGGTTTGGATGACTTGTTCTAGACGTTTTGGCATGGATTTAATCAAGTTTTGACAAACTTCCACTGATATTTCCTTGCACCATACCTTTTTGATGGCCTCTTGTAATTTTTCGACTGAGCCAGTGTCGTGGCATTCAACCTTATTTTTTATTATTAGCCACAGATTTTCTATCAGATTGAGATCTGGACTATTACCAGGCCAATCCAAAATATCAAATTTATTGTCAGTAATCCATTTTGTCACTATTTTGGCCCTGTGACATGGTGCACCATCATGCATGTATGTTTTTGTCCTTTGGATTGCCATTGCCATTGGAAGTTTATCCTGTAGCATTGCTAAATACCGTGCACCATTCATAGTTGTGTTCTTCGGAAGAAAATATAAGTTTCCACGCCCATAGTAACCGAAACAACCCCAAACCATCACACTTGGAGGGTGTTTCATTGTCTTTAGGGTGTATTTAGGGTCCATCCTATTTGAGCCAATAGGCCGGCGAACCTTTTTTGGACAACTTCTGAATGTCAAAAATGTCGACTCATCGCTAAATAAAACCTTCTTCCAGTCATCAACAGTCCAATGAATGTATTTTTTACAAAATGCGACACGTTTTTTACGCATTTTTTCATTAATGAACGGTTTCTTAGCAGCATGGCGAGATGGTAATCCGAGTTCTTTTTGGAGCCGCTCCTGGATAGTTCGTTCAGAAACACCAGATAACAAATTATTCATATTAAATTTTATTTCTTTCGCAGTTATTGTTGGGTTTTTCAATACTAAACGTTTCATAAGTTTGTCTGTTCGCGAATTTGTTTTTCTCGGTCTGCCAGATCGTTTTTTAGGGACTGGCGTGGTTAGGCCACCATTGTTCTTAGCCCGTGAAACCCATAAATTAACGGTACTTTGGGATATGTTTAATTCCTTAGCTATCTGTCTCTGTGATTTCCCACATGCATGCAAAGCAACAATAGCACCTCGACAATCACTCTTAAGTTGTTTTTTAGCACACATTATATATAAATTTTATTTACACCACTTTCTGTAAAAAAAAAAAAATATCAAGAAATTTACACAAACAGTGAAATCTGACAAATTTGAGACACAGCCACCCGCAACGAAGGCTACCAGAACACTAATTTGAGAATGCATTGGATAGCTCATATCAGCGAGCAACCTCAAAGTTACCAGATGTCGCTAGAACAAATAGAAAGTGAATTACGTGTCTCTGAATATCAAGGGAAAATATTGTATTTTCTTGAGTGATCGGATACTTTTCGCGGGCACTGTATTTGAATTTTTATGATTAGGGCCTATATTAAAATATTAATGTTACGTAGCCTAATTAAATATTTTAAAATAAAAATTCTCAATAGAATATACAGATTAGATAACTAGCTAAATTGTAACTTTTTCTTTTCTTCAGATACCCAAATGGCAAAAATAAGAAGTGTTCATTGCTTCCTTTATCTACTAGATCTTGTGGTGAAAGATTCAATTTCCAGTCAGCTTCACAATCATTGACATTTGTGAAAAAGCTCGTTCCATCAGTACACACTTCAATCACTCAAGTTTGAGTCACAATGAGCTAAAAAATCTACAGTCTGATCAAGACATTAAACAACAACTGTTTCCAGTCCAAGATGTTATCACCCATTGGAACAGCGTACACTTAATGTTTGAACATTTATTTACTTTGAAATGACCAATTCAAATTTACACAGCCAATCATGATCTTCCTATCCTAAGTGTGAATGAATGGAACCTTCTTGAGAAAATACTGTGTGCTGCAACCATTCTATGAGATTACAAAATCTGTGAGCTCTGATCTTTGCTCTCTAGTGATGTTATTCTTCATGTAATTGCTCTGGATCATTTTCTGTCCAAGCAAAGTAGCGATGCTAGAATTAAAACCACAAAAATAGAACTGTGTACTGCCCTACACAAGCATCTTCTTTCTAGCTTAGGTGGTCTCGGTGTTGAATGAGAAACTTTATATAATAAGCACAGTTCTGGATCCACAATACAAACTGAATTATATGAAAGACCAAAAAAATAAAGTTAAAGCTTTTCTTTTACGAGAAATTCAGAATTTTTTACTAACAGAAAATGTTAAATGAACATGAAAGTTTATCTAGTGAAGACGTGAAGGTGATATGACTGAGTTTGAAGCAGCCACTATGTCTGGAATACAAAAATTCAAAGAACAAAATGAATAAAATACTAGTAGCTACAGAATTTGTCAAATCCTAAAGGAAGAAATCCACAGAGATTTCCTCAGCTGTTATGATAAAGAAGTGGGGGCTTCAGAGAGATCCTTGGCTATTGATAAGTTTCAGAATAAAAGACAAAGTGGACCAAACATAACAGACCTAATAAATGAAATAGAAAACTGTATGAACACCCCTTCCATTGATATAGAGAAATGAAACTATTACAGTTCTGAAAAGATAAAACATTGGTATACCCAAATATTTCTAAATTAGCGCATCAATATCTTTCTTGTCCTGCTTCATTGACTTATTCAGAAGGCCTTTTTTCCGAAGCTGGAAATATATTTGAAGAGAGACCACAGCTACTCCCATGGACTGGTGAGAAACTATTATTTCTTCATCACAACCTCCCTCGATTTAACATTGAATAGTTTTTGTATTAACATTTAAGTTCATGTTTAAGTTACATAATCAGTAAAGTCAAGATGTATTCTTTTTGGTTTGATGTGGAAACTATAGTCTGTTTCAATAAATAAATAAATATATATATATATATATATATATATATATATATATATATATATATATATATACACAGTGGAACCTCGACTTACGAACGCCTCTATTTACGACCAAATCAACATACGAACATATTTGCTCCGTGATTTTTCATTTATTGCTTTATCTCTCGCATATTTGCTCCGTGATTTTTTGTTTATTGCTTTATCTCTCGCATATTTGCTCTGTGATTTTTAGTTTATTGCTTTAATAAGCCCTTCATTATGGCTCCCAAGAAAGTGAAGAGTGATAGTGGCAGTGAAAAAAGAAAACTTAAAATAACCATTGAATTAAAGAGACAGAAAAGAGACAAAACCCCTGAAGGAGAGGTGCCCAGTGTTCTTATGGAAGGGGACTCTCCTTCCAAACAGTAACTTCCCTCCCCCTTCGTTTCCTCATCACCATCCACTCATGCCAGCGATTATCCTCCACAAAGGTACAGTAAAATTATACAGCTTATTAAATTTAGTATAATTTTTTTCTCTTATATTTTCTCTTTATAAACTCTTACAAAGCATTAAAAGTACAATTATCTGGGGTGCTGGAACGGATTAATTAAATTTACATTAATTTCAATGGAAAAAATGGATTCGATTTACGACCAATTCGAGGTGCGAACAGGGTCTCGGAACGAATTAAATTCGTAAGTCGAGGTTCCACTATATATATATATATATATATATATATATATATATATATATATATATATATATATATTAGGGTGCATTAAACGCCCCATGATTTTCAAAAGGTTGTTGGATTTTAATGTCTATTCCCTCAAATGTTACACTTGTTGGTAGAAGTATGTATGCAAAACATAAATCAAATCGGAGGTGGTCCTGGGTGGCCACCAGCCACTTTTATATATTTAGTAGTGACGCACCGAATATTCGGCAAATATTCGGTATTACTTATAATACTAATATACAAATATTCGGTATTACTATACTTACATTGATTGAAAGTTGAAAATGTATAAAACACAACACCAATGTCACTACTCCAACTTTGCTCATTTCCGCAAATTTGGCCTCGCTTTGCGGTCATATTCAACCACTTGAAGAAGATTTTGGAAGTGGTCTTCTCCTCTTGCAGCTGAGACAAAATCAGTTGTGAGCTTTACTGCTCTCTCCGCAGGGTCATTCACAACATTTAACCCATCCACAATGGACTTGGCTGCCTTGAAGTGGTCATTGTTCTGCCAATTGTCAACATCCTCTGTTAGGAAGGTCATATCCAGGTGAAGAAGGTTCACTGTAAACCACGAGTCCTCGTTCACAAGATCAGCCAGGGTTGTCGCTTCTGTAATTTTTGGAAATGACAGTTTGCCATATCCAGAACTGTAGCGGTGTTTTGGAGTGCTTGGCATTTCATCTGGTTGTATGGCCAGTAACACATCTGCAAGGGCACGATGCTCCTTTTGAGGTACTGCATTGCTGAACAGTGCCAAAACAACCAGTTCTGGGGTTAAATACCACAAATGTCTATCAAAGGCTTTCACAGCACTGACTGAAATGATTGAGTTGACAGCTTTATAGTTGAGCAGAGTCTTGTATAAGCACAAATCAAACCATGGGGCATTTGAAGCAGACTGACATATGAGCCACCAATCACAATAAATATAAACAACAAAAACAACAAACTCCTTCAGTTTTTCCTGTTGATGTTGTGTTGTTACAGTTCCTCGAGGTAGTACAGAAATTTGCTCTTCAAGTAGGCATATTTTGATGGAATAAAGAATCTTTGACATCCACCTTGCTTTATGCATGGCCCCAGGTCTGTGGAGTGTTCCTTGTTTTGTGACATCATCATCGAGGACTACCTGGCAGAGTTGTGCCATTTCCTTGTAGTCTTCCCTACAGTATGAAGCGCTTGTGCGGATTGTGCTTAAAACCTTGTTTTTGCAGGATAAAAGCAGTTGTTGTGCATCGTCATTGTACATTGAAATGTCAATTTTGGTTAAACTTTCATCCTTTGCATGCGATATGCGTTCCCAATTCTTCTGGAATCTTTGGAACAAAGATGCTTCTGGAGACTTTGATGTCTCAATTTTGAGAGCGTCAAACACATGATCCAGGATTACCTCTCCAACATGATGGCGACATGCACACCACAGAAGAGCACAGTCCAGTTTTGATTGAATGGTAACACAGGCAGCTGTAACGTGTCCAGTGTTTGATGCTGTTGTGTCAAAACATAAGTTGACAACTGACTGTTTGCACTTCCATGAATGTAGAAACGTGTAAGTGTGCTCGGCAATGATGTCACCTGATGACATATCACTTCCACGAGGATATCTAGCCACTCCCAGTAGCTTTACATCAGTGGCATTCCCAACCAACACTGGCAATCTTTCTTCCTTGCCATTCTTGTTTGTGAGCGTATGCATCTGCTTGCCATCCCAGTGAAGTGTTGCAGCTGTTGGGGCGATCCAATTTTCTCGAATATCTTTGGCGATAGCACTTGTTATTGATCGTCGAGCCTTATCAGCAGTTGAATACGACTTGGCCACACGACGTGGATCACCTCCTGCCTCTTGAATTACAGCTTCGGTGATCACAGCCTGTTGAACAGGAGTTATGTTTAGTCGAGTAGCAACAGACACGACTGAAGGCCTTTTCAGAATATCATGAGGAATAAAGGCAGACATACCTGCATATGTTGATCTGTGGTGACTACGCTTCCTTTGAAGCTCTGGAATCGCCTCTTCTTCAGTTTCTTCCAAGCTATCTGCAGAGGCACTATCATCAGAGCATACAGAACTTTTCATCTCTTGTACACTGGATGATTCATGACGTTCTCATCTTGAAGCTTCCGCTAAGATGCGTTTTTCTTTTCTACGATCTTTATCAGCTTTCTTCTTGTCAACACTACCAAATGAGGCTACTCTGTCAGATTTCATTGACTCTAAAAATGCTCTATCTTCCTCATTCTTAATGTTTGTCATTGCATCTTTTGTCCATACACCAAAGGTCTTATCAAGACGTTCATTCATGGATTGCAACTTAGCCAAAGTGTTTGGAGATTCTCTGCGAGAGAAACAGGTATTTGACGCAATTTGTTATTGTCATTAAGAAGGTCAAGTATTAGTTTGCAGCATTGATGGTCTGAAAGCATAGGAATATTTGCTTTAGTGTAGAATGTTTTCAGCTGGATAAGGACTATGCTGGCAGATTTCCATTTGAGTGGCTGTGTTTGTTTGCCTTCACATATTTCTTTCTGGATGTGCCACATCACACATCGAAGAACCTGCCGGCAAGTTGGGAGGCGGACTCCTGTCAATGTACCATCTCCTTCTGTAAGAGCATTGCCAAGACCAAAAATGGCACTTGCTAATCTGGTCTTCTTAGCTTCCATTGTTACAGCTTCCATTGTTTCTGAAAGACA